>JAPQWV010005079.1:0-23000 GCA_027422505.1 Craterostigma plantagineum | reverse complement strand
TGTAATAATGAACAACATTCAAACTCGACGATTATCTATCTCAATCACGTCCACAAGCTCGCCGAAATTAAATCCCGGCAAACCGAAAAACACATGCAAATAAACGATCAATCGTATCTTCAAATCAAATCTCGTATAAAGCCTCATTTAAAACTCACAAAGAAATGGAAGAATTATATCTTTTTATACATATTGGAATCATTCCTTCTTCCTCTCCCTATCTATATCTCTCTCTGCATGTAATAATATCGGTTTAAATCCTCGTCAAGCATTCCGCAGAGAGAAGATAAGAGAGAGCATAGAAATAACAATAACAAGAAAAATGGCAATGAAATCAAAGATTGAATTATTGGTTTTGATCATTTCGATCATTTCAACAATCTCATTGAAAGCTGTCGACGGCCATGACGTTGGCCACGTTGCTGCCCCAGCTCCTGGGCCCACAAGTGACGGTGAATTTTATTTTTTTTTTATATCTCCTTTTATTTTATTTTAGTTTATCTTCATTTATGAGATTATTAACATGGACAAAAGTCTACAATAATGGATGATGTTATGTAACATCAACAATGCTTCTTGGTGGAACTTTTAGGTGTTGTTTTAGTCAATTTTCTGATTTATTGGTGGAAATGAAGCTGTCTTCATAGACATCATTATTATATTATAGGGTTTTCTATGGGATTAAATCATCATGGACTATATCTCAAGCTTAAAAATTTAAAATAAAATTGGGTTCTTGTCTTGGTCCCTTCTCCCAACAAAGAAGTCGGAAGTTTTTAATGGTTTTACTATAAATTAGGTGAAACTAACAATTAACAGACATATATATACCTCTTTAATTGCAGGTGTTACTATTGACCAAGGCATTGCATGTGGTTTGATGCTGTTGGCGTTGGTTCTTACATATATGATCCACTCTTTTGATGCCCCATTGCGTATGTAATTATCTATTTTTATTATTATCCGTTCACTCAAATTTGAATTTTTCAATATTCTCCTATAATGGGATCGATCCAATTGACATTATGATGATCCATGCGTATATGGGATATCGCTTCGTTCTATTATTTTTTTGGATGGATTTGATTAAGAATAATAAAATGTTTATTACCAAGTGTGAAACCTTAAAATTTGTTTCCAAGCAGCTCAAAACAAGAATATTTTCGATTTCTCGGCATATATATATATATATATATATATATATATATATATACGTTAAGAGATAAGCGAGTGTGTGTTTAGAACCAGAAAGCTCGTTCGATGTAAAACAGCAGATTATGAATTGTGCAGTTTATTCAATAATCAGTCACTAACACTTAACAGTAGATTAAGGAAGTGACAATGTAATAAAATCCCCGAGAATAATCCACCACTTAACTTTATCTTGGCTTCGTTTCACCGTGATTGGGTTGCTCATTAGTTGTTTCTGCAAGGGAGAACTTCGTAACTTTCTGAAAGGGAAAGAGATGGATAGAATCAATCAAACTAACTGAAGTGATATGTGATTATCATGTCGATTCAGTCGAAGAACTCTTTAAAATGAAGCTTTTAGACAAAATCAGTAATTAAAATGAAGCTCTACACTCAACTTAAACTGCCGATGATGGTTCTTCTGTATTTCACCAGATTCAGTATTAAAAAGGGCACAGACAAGCCAATATGATTCTAATAGCAACTTGGTCCAATAAGTTGTGACGGGAAACTTTTTAAACGGATCAGGTAAGCGTATAAAGCACTCGAGAAAGAAAAAAACACGAAATGGGATATTCTCAGGGCAAACACTATATATCTCAAGATAATCTCATGCAAAACACGAAATGGGATATTCTCAGGGCAAACACTATATATCTCAAGATAATCTCATGCCAAGTATAGCATACAAGTTACAACACAAAACAATTGGATATTGCTTCTTGGCAGACTCACATTATTCAAAGAATAAATGTAAGAACTTGGCAACAGTGGGTTTTATATATCCCAATCAGAGGCAAATATACAGAGTAGCACAGCTGAGAGAAATAAATCATAAAGAAATGTGGGAGCTGGCACAAATATACATCATAAACGCATCAACTTTAGCAAAACCCAGAAAATGTCGGACTTCATAAACAAACAGAAGAGCTGAAATTTAACGTTCCATTAAACAAACGGCCGAGCGCTAATCTTTTTTTTAATTGGTACCTTATCGAGCACGCATTGGCGCAGGGATTGCAACAGAGAGATGCATTTTTCATGATCGTAGGGCAATTGGGCAATACAATTAAGCAGGTCTAAGGCTTCCTTCCCGCAAATCGCCTGCTTTCGATTGTGTGCTGAATCCATGATTTGAATTCCTAGGGTTTATGATTTTGGAAATGGGTGGTTCTGGGGTTTTTTAGGTAGGTAGAGAATTCTAATTTGGGGTAATTTAAGAAAATAGCATTTGACGTGGTCAACGTTAAAAAAGTAGCCTCCAAATGGAAAATGACTTTAATGCCGTTACTAATCGGGGTCCCAAAAAAATGCAGGGTCCCTTGCTACATAGCACGGGTCCCCTAAGTAGGGGCCAGTGCTATGCTGTAAGAGACCCGTCCATGCTGTGCATCAAATGGGGGGACCAGTGCTATATAGCAGGGGTCCCTTGCCCAGCATGGGCGGGTCTCATGCAATAGGCACATAAGACCCGCCCATGCTGCAGGGGGCCAGTGCTATGCTGCAAGAGACCCGCCCATGTTGTGCATCAAATGGGCGGGACCCCTGCTATATAGCACTGGTCCCTTGCCCAGCATGGGCGGATCTCATGCCGCCGTAGGCACATGAGACCCGCCCATGCTGCAGGGGGCCAGTGCTATACTGTAGGAGACCCGTCCATGCTGTGCAGCAAATGGGCGGGACCACTACTAGCATGTGTGTGACCCCTGCTATATAGCACCTGCCGAGGTCCCATTCGTCTGGATAGCCTTATATATAGAAAAAAATATGTGTTGGTGATTTGAACCCACGACCTACTACTTGAACGTCTGACTACACAACCACTGGACTACACCCCACCGCCGACCCTAACGCGGTCCCGATTTAACATATTGGTTTTTACTATGTAAAAAAAGACACCATATTAAAAGAGGAAAATACCCTTAAAATGAAGGCTACTTTTTAAAAGGTGAAATCGAGGAGGCTATTTTTTTTAAGTTGACTCAAGTCAAAGGCTACTTTTAAAAAAGACCCTCTAATTTGCTTGCTTTGGTCTGCCCACTGTTTTCTAGCTTTCACCTTACTGTTGCTGAACTTTCCTGATGTTTCTTTTATATAGCATAGTTTTTGGGCAGCCTCAACTAAATTCCCCTTCCCTTATTTTCTATCAACTAAGACTATCTTTATCAATAGGCCGACCGGGCAACCGATCATGCATTATTTATAATTAAAATAAATCAAACAATTAAAAGTAGACCACAACCCGGTTGGTGGACCAACCTGATCACCAACCAGTTGTGCACAGTTTTCAGTAAACTATTTTTGTGGTTTTTATTGATTTTTATGATACATTTAATTATCCATTTTTATTTTTTCTACCAAAATGAATTATTTTTTTTCTCTACAAATAGAGACTAATATTGATACATTTTGAATCACAATTTCAAATTATTTATTTCTCTATTACATTCTATAATCTATCATAATTCATATTATTTTTCTTTCTCCAATGACCAAAGTATCTAAATTTTATATCATATAATGTAATTTATTTTTCTAACATTGAAATACAACCAAAAATAATTATAAAATATAAAAATTATAGGTTGTGATGGGTTTGTTGATAAAGTATGAAAATTGTTAGGTTGAGTTGAGGTGTAGGTTGTGTGTGTGCAGGAGAGAGAAATTAATATTTTATTCTCATGAACGGTTGTGGAGGTCATGGATAATCATTGTCTAGCTCCTCATTCCATATTTATTAATTAACAAACTCCCTAAATCAAAACAATCATACACATAACTCCCCATGGACGATTTTGCCCCTCTATTATTTATCTTTCTTCTCCAACCCACTAATTGAAACACCCACGTAACATAACAACCCTGAACTGGTAAAGCTCTCGATGACGACGTAACAGCCCCTGCCCGCGCCGGAAAAGCTCCGAGCTTGCCTAATTTACCGTGGGTTTATCGGTCTAGGTAAGTTGAGGTAGTTTTTTCTTGTTTTTTTCACTGTGGCTCGGATCGATCCAGCCGCTGTGTAAAGGGATGCGGCGGTGTAGGGGCTTGGTGATGGGGATTGTGGGTAGGTCGAGGTCGGCCGCCGCCTTGGCTAGCCTGAGCGTGGCGTTTCAGATGAGCGTGCTGTAGTTTTATATGGAGGAGGTAGAATTGTAGTGAAGTGTTCGTATAAATGTCTACAAAAACTACAACACTAACATGGTCGTCCTAATTGAGGAATTTTTTTTTGTTGAATCTATTTCCAGATGAGCGTGCTGTATTTTGATGTGGAGGAGTAGAATTTTCTTTGTTGAATCTATGTCGTAAAACACGCCAGCAAATTGTAATGTGAAATAGAAGTTTTTGTATATTGTGATGATGTTGTGTTATTGCTGGTGTCCAGTAAACTTTTGGATTTTGTTTGTTGGTGGGTTATGATATTAATGCTAGAAGGTATCTTTTTTTTCAGCTTTTGACCATGGTACCACAAGACAATAACATTTGGTACTCCCGACTATCTTACCATATTTATAGGTATTATATACTGGTGCTACAAACAACCTAGTGATGGTACTATAACAGCATATATACCGGTACTACAATTGTCCACATAAACGTACTGCAAATATCTTTACATTGGTACCACAAATTAGAGGGCGTAGTTTGAAGCCGCTAGCACGGTAAATAAAAGATACTACAAACAACCTACTTAAGGTACTACAAAAGCATATAATATGGTACTGCAAAGTCCATATGTAGGTATTATAAACGTCTTTATATTGGTACCATAAATTATAGTTGGCGTATTTCGACGTCGTTCGGGTTATTTTTTAGTCCGTGAGTACATTACCGTAGTTAAACACACCATGTTGATCCTTTGGTATTAAAATTAGTGTGTTAAAAATTGTAATCAAGGATTGTTACATTGAAATGCCAACTTTCTTTCTACTTAAATGATGCTAGTAATAATATCTTGCCACATAGTCAAGATTTATGTTGTCATATGTTTAATTTTTGTTATTTGCTGCATTATGTAAGCTCTCAGGCCTACATTGCTCAAGATACTACACGTTTTCGACACCAAACGAAGGGTGCGACGAAGGTCCTACAAACAACCTAGTGATGGTACTATAACGGCATATATACCGAAATTACAATTGTCCACATAAAGGTACTGCAAATATCTTTATATTGGAACCACAAATTAGAGAGGGCGTATTTCAAAGCCGCTAGCACGGTCCGTAAAAGATACTACAAACAACCAACTTACGGTACTACAAAAGCATATAATATGGTACTGCAAAAGTCCATATGTAGGTACTACAAACATCTATGCCTAGGTACTGCAAATATATGTATATTGGTACCACAAGTCAGGGTATGAGTTTCAATAGTTAAAACACCATAGTACGGAAGATACTACAAATAACCTACGTATGGTACTAAACGAGCTAACGATATGGTACCGCGAACATCTATATATTGGCACTGCAAATATATGTATATTGGTACCACAAGTTAGGGTAGGAGTTTCGATAGTTAAAACACATAGTACGGAAAGATACTACAAGTAACTTACGTATGGTATTACACTAGCTAACGATATGGTACCACAATATCTATCAATTGGTACTAGAAATACTTTTATATGGTACTGCAAATTTGGTATAAATTTTCGATGCCATCCGAATTATTTTTGGTCTGGTAAAGATACGAGAAGTAACGTACTCGTGGTACTACAATCACGTATGATATGGTATCACAAACGTCTATATATCGGTACGTCAGACATATGCAAATTGGTATTACAAGTTAGAGTAGGAGTTTCGATAGTTAAAACACACGGTAGGGTAAGATACTTCAAGTATCTACATATGGTACTACAATAGCTAACGATATGGTACCACAGACATCTATCTTTTGGTACTGCAAACATATGTATATTGGTACTACAAATTAGGGTAGGATCTTCAATAGTTAACACATGGCACGGGAAGATACTACAAGTAACGTACGTATGATATTACACTAGCTAACGATACGGTACCACACATATCTACCTATTGGTACTATAAATATATGTGTATTGGTACTACAAATTGGATATGAATTTTTCGACGCCATCCAAATTATTTTGGTCTGGTAAAGATACTACAAGCAACATACTCGTGGTACTACACTAGCGTATGATATGATACCACAAACGTCTATATATCGGTACTGCAAATATATGTATATTGGTACTACAAGCGTTTTTCAGGTATTATCAAAATAATTGGAGCATAAACAAGTCTCAAGCAGAACCTCAACGTCAGAAACATAAAAAATGTCTAAGAACAGGTTCACAGAACCTCAACCTCAGAACAACATATAAGTCTCAAGTCTAAAATCTTACGAACATAGATAACATCATTAAGCAAGTGGAACATAAAACCAATAGGATCTCTAAATATTGTGGAAGTCATAGAGCAACGATATGCTTCGACTTTGATCGCAAGCGTGTGCGTTTTAAATAAATGTTCGTGCAAGTACGTCAAGTAATAATTAAACGAATATGTTATAACTATTACCACGCGTGATAGGCAGTGTACCTATCGTTTGTAAAATAGCTATAGCGAGTATCCGAGTATCGAACATGAGGAATAATCTTGATTACTAGTAATAACCTATCAATTCAATATCTAGCCTAACAAATGATTGAGATTTTTATATTTGAACTAAGTCACAACAACTTAAACTAACACAGAAAATTAATCAAAACACAACTAAAGATTTAAGAGTAACTTTGAATAAAAGGAATGTGCTTGGGATTTCGAACCCTGCTAGATATCGTCGATGAAGTCGTAACTACCGTTACCACATGATTAATGGCTATGTCACGATAATCCCTACTCGTTTCCACATTAGCTTTCGCCCTAAATGGTCACGAGAATATATAGTAGTTTATCTAAGGTGAGGGTCGAGTATTTGCTTTCGCCCTATAGTCGACGCCTAACGTTTACGATAGAACGAACCGTTATTTAGCTTTCGCCCTTAACGGTCTAAACATCACACCAACACATAGACATGCCAAATGTGATTCTCAAAACAATACATAGACATATTGAATCGGATAAAAGCTGTCATAAACGATACAAAGCCATATCATGCTTCCACGAGTATTTTACGTCCAAACTACGACGCTATCTAGCGTTCTTCTCATCCCAAACACACAAAATGATTAGCAACTCATAGTGAAGGAAGAAGCCACGAAATGTATACGAAACAAAGCAGAGAAAGACATAGATTCTTCCCTATTTAACGAGCTCAAGTTTATCCCTCGTATTTTGTTCGATTCTCCGGTGTAAATGAGCTTCAAATCTTCACTTTAGCACCTACAGATCCTTTGAGATTGATCTCTAGGGTTCTTGAGTCGTCCTTGAGGTGTCTTGAGTGATTAGAAATGAGTTGTGGCGGCTTAGATGATCTTAGGGCTTCAAATTGCGGCTTAAGTACAAATAGAGGTTTACACGGCTTCAAACACGACCATGTATAACTCGGGCTTAGAGTTTAAGGCCCAACAATGTTGATCAACACGGCCATGTATCAGGCCATGTTGAAGGGCCGCAACTATGGTTTTCCTTTATGCTGACAAACATGGCCGTGTGTCAGGCCATGTTGAAGGGCAGCAAATTTGTTTTCCTTTCTCTCACAAACATGGCCATGTATCAGGCTGTGTTGATGGAAAATTGTTGATTTCTGCTCCATGTTTACGCTGTTCGTCCCAAATATCGCATCATATACCTTTGACATCAAAATATGTAAACATTATGAATAAACGCACGAGACAACTCACATAAACCAAATATTCAACATGAAAAATGATGGAGATAAACGAATGAAAATGCGTTTGTCAGACTTCGACATCGTCAAGATACCTTCCACGATCTGTAGGTCCGACGATGTATTTATCCATGGACATTGCAACATGTACTCCGGGCTACGCTTTTCGACATTGGCACTCAACCTCCACTTTCTCTATTAATCGGGTAAGATGATATCTGAAAGTTTCTTAGGTCAGCGGCTTATAATTCCCAGGGTCCTCTCAAATAAAAACGGCTCACGCTCAATGTGGCTAACTATGGTGATCAGACGTGGTCGGAAACTTTGGCTATGGACTTATCTCCTAATGCCTTCCTCATTTTCACGCAGTCTCACCTTAGTAATTTTCAACATGAATCACGAGAAAGTTTAAGAGGGAATTTAACATGCACTTTACACAACCAAAGAAGTGAGCAAAAAGCTATTCAACACAAAAATCTCACAAAGTGGGTCACGCATATGAATCTTTCATAGTATCACCAAACTCGTTTGTGTCGGAAGAAATCAATCGTTGTGCATGTTCAAATTACTCACATAATTCCCTAGCATGCAATCCATTTTTGTAAGATAATGAACAACTGATCATGCCAAACATTAAAAGAACATGCATTTCTCAACGGATCACGCACATTTGAAACAAAATATTCTGTTCACGCAAAATTCCCCCTCCCCACACTTGAGAATAACGTTGTCCCCAACGGAAAATTATAAGCACAAAAAGAATGGAAAATTATTGAAAAGCGTGAACTCCCTGATTATACGAGGTGAGCATGATGGCGAAGTGTGACGAGGTTGAAGCTTGAATGGTAAGTCCTCCTCCCTCACTTGAAGTTGAGATTGGGCGGTTGATTCCAAAATAAATATGTTGCGTGCGATCTTTGCATACGTAACGATATTTGCCCTGTAAGCCGACGGTTTAAAACAAAGGATGTCAAAACATTGTAAGTCAAAAACAGATAGTGGGATATCAAAGCATCAAAGTCTACAAGACAAAAATTAGAAATCAGGGTTCGGCGAGGATGCTAGGAGTCATCCTCGGGGGACGATGGCTCATCGCCTTTATCAACTAGCTTGCGGGACTACGCAAGCAACTTCATGGCATATTGCTTTCTTCAGCGCTTTCTCCTGACGATCCATCCGTTTCTGAAGTTTCCGTTCGGCCTCCTCGCGTCGGTGATGGGCAGCTGCATTCTCCTCCCGATCTGCGGCTCACTGTTGGGCTAGTTCTTCGCGGAGGGCGGCGACACGATCATCGACGTAAGAGGTGACACCAGCAAAATCTCGACGATTAAACGTGGACGGGCCGGCAGAATCAGTATGACTACCAGCACTCTCGTCGATTGGATGCGGGAGCGGACCTTCCATGGCAAGAGGCAACGGGATATCGGTGTATGCACGGTAGTCTTCGTGCCATCGATAGAAATAGTTCTCCTTCTTCCACCCAGGCAGCTTTTCGATTATCTTCATCATGTGAAGTGCCGTGGCATCCAAGTTCTTCGATGCATTAAATATTGTCATGTTGGGCTCCTCGTCTGGCTAGTAACCCAATCCTTTCACCAGCTTAGTGATAAACGGTGCCACCGTGATTTTTCCCTTCTCGCGTCCCTCGGATTGCTACCGGAATCCGTGGGCCATAGCTAGTCCGAGATGGACCTTGTATCCATTGCGAATGCGGTGGAGGTAAAAGAGATCCCGTAATGTGACCACACCGTGTGACTCGCCTCGTGCGGTGACTGAGGTGGTGCAAAGCCGATGGATGTATCGTAGACCCAGCATCATTAGCGAGGAAGCCTTCGATTGGGTACTTTTATAATCTGCTTCGGCTGACCTAGAAGTTGGGGGCGTATCATCTCGCGCCAAATTTCATTCTGCACAGCCGTCCCATCGAGCTTGAACTTGTAATGATCGGTGACATCGGGTTCGCCATGTACGTAGCTTGGGACTTTGAGACCGAGCGCACAAATTATCAAGACTGACCACATGCTCTTTATTGAAGGTATGAAAGCGGACGACCCTTTTGTAGTCGTGCTCATCGAATGAGAAGGTGGCGAGGAACTCCAGTGTGAGCACCACATATGCTGGCTTGTCGATGCTGAAAAGTGCGTCCCAGCTACTCGTTGAAAGATAGTGGTCGACCTGGTTAAAGATGCCGAGGCGTTCAAGGGTCTCTCGGTGGAGTCGGTCGGTGCGCATGAATTTCATGCCTTTGAGCTTATTGTACTGCTGTCCACGGGCATCGTCACCAGTGAAAGTGGCCATAGCGGTTAGCAAATCCACCGTTTCCGTTGCCCCGCATCGCCGGTTGCGTGCCAGTGGGCTAGATGTGGTGTTGCGTGGTTGCGGGAGGAGTTAGCACGTGTGGGGTTTTGTCGAGACATGGTACCTATAAAGCGAATTTGAGTCTCGAGTTGAAAAATTCAAATCAAATCTAGCTCGACCCAATCAAACATCATCTTCATAATGCACACAAAAGAATAAAATATAAGCTTCTCTTCATCAAATCCAATTAAGTAGGCAACAAATAAACCCAACCCAAGTGACGCATTTCGTCTAACACGTGCTATGCGCAAATAATGAACATGAAATTACTTAACAACATTGTGGAAATTAGCTAACCCATCATGTTTGCAAAGTGAAATATTGTTTCCCAAACCGAAAACCCGCATGTAAACAACAACATTAACGAAAATCATGCATGCCCAAATCTCGAAATTAGGGTTGGAAAGGATTTTACCTTCCTTGCTTAAATCGATGTTAATAGATGTTAGAGGCTTCACCGGAGCTCGTCGCCGGAACTCTTCACCGGTCGGGAGAGACGTATTTGGTGAGAATGACGATTTTTTATTGTGGCAACGTGCGTTGAGTGAAGTGTGTGTGGTGTGCGGAACTTAAAAGGAAGAATTTTTATTTTTTTTATATATAGAGAGGGAGTATCACACGACCATGTTAAAGGCCGTGTGGAGTTGCCGTGAAGTTGAATTGAGGTAACACGGCCATGTTCGTGGCCGTGTAGGAATCGGTTTTGTTCTTTTTTTTAATTATTATTTTTAGTCTGATTAATATTTCATTTATTTCTATATATTTTTTATTTTATTTTTTTATTCATATATATAGTTTTTAATTTGCTTGTTTTTTTCATCTTTCTTCTTTCTTTTTTTTTTTTTATTTTAGAGAGACGAACACGGCCATGTGTGTAGCCGTGTAAATATCGCGCCTTTATTATATATATATATATATATATATACATATACCCATTTCTTTTATTTATTATTATTATTTTTTTTGTTTTTGTTTTTATATACTTAGTTATTATTATTCGCTTTTTTTTTTTAGTTTTTCATTTTCATTCATTTCCCTTTTTTTTTAACCAAACACGGCCATGTCGGTGGTCGTGTGTGTAGGCCGTGAGATTGTCTTGCTCCTACACGGGCAGACACGGCCATGTTTGGGGCCATGTAAGATGGCCGCAAGGCCGTCTTGCTCATACATGGCTAGACACGGCCATGTATGGGACCGTGTAAAACAACAGTAATATTTTTTTTTAATCCTAAGGTACAAATGTAGTTTAAACACTAATGCAATTACCTGGGTTGCCTCCGAAGAAGCGCTTCTTTAACGTCGTCAGCCAGACGTACCTTTTTGTTCTACGATAGCTTGAAGTCGAGGTACATGACCTCCTTTTTGCCCGTGTCTTCTCCTCCACCGTAATAATGCTTCAGTCGTTGGCCATTCCCTGGTCAACATTTGAAATTTCGACAGTACCATAGGGAAAAACGCGAATAACCATAAAAGGTCCAGACCAACGAGATCTTAGCTTTTCGGGAAAAAGTCTGAGACGAAAATTGAAAAGGAGGACTTGATCCCCCTCTTGAATTCTCTATGTTGCTTGATCTTCTTGTCGTGATACGCTTTTGAGCGTTCCTTATTCATTTTTACATTGTCGTATGCCGACAAACGCCATTCATCGAGCTCATTGATTTGGAGCTTACGTTTTTCACCGGCTTGCACCAAATCGAGGTCTAAAGACTTTATCGCCCAGTAGGCTTTATGTTCTAGTTCAACAGGAAGGTGACATGCCTTTCCGTAAACTAGTCGATATGGGGTAGTGCCTATTGGTGTCTTATATGCAGTCCTATAAGCCCAAAGTGCGTCGTTAAGCCTATTCGCCCATTCCCGTCGATTCCCATCTATGGTTTTCTCTAGAATGCGCTTCAACTCACGGTTAACAACTTCTACTTGACCACTTGCTTGTGGGTGATAAGGAGTAGAAGTGATATGCTTAACACCATATCTTTCTAAGGTACGTGCGAATTGGATGTTGCAAAAATGAGTACCCCTATCACTAATAATGCATTTAGGTGACACGAACCGTGAGAACAATGCTCGTAGAAATCTAACAACAACCCTAGCATCGTTCGTGGGTAAAGCTTGAGCTTTCGCCCACTTGGACACGTAGTCAACAACCACAATAATATATTTGTTGTTGTACGAGCTAGGAAATGGACCCATAAAGTCTATGCCCCAAACATCGAACACTTCGAAAACTAAGATAACGTTCTGAGGCATTTCATCGCGTTTAGAGATGTTACCTGCTCGTTGACATTGGTCACATCTGTTGACGTACATATTAGCATCCTTAAAAATTGTCGGCCAATAGAAGCCGCATTCAAGTACCTTTTGGGCGGTTCGATTCGCTGCACAATGCCCTCCGGTTGGTCCTCCGTGGCAATGCTCGATAATCTTTATTGTTTCGGGGAAAGCAACGCACCTTCTGATTATTTGGTCTGCACATCTCCTGAAAAGATAAGGGTCTTCCCAAAAGTAGTACTTCAAATCAAAAAAGAATTTCTTCTTTTGTTGACTCGTGTACTCCTTAGGTAAGATCCTCGCAACAAGATAGTTAGCTAAATTTGCAAACCAAGAGATTTCTTCGCTTACTGTTCGTACGGCGTACAAATGCTCATCCGGGAACGTATCGACGATTGTCCTTCTATCGATATCTTGTATTTCATGCTCCTCTAGTCGAGAGAGGTGGTCTGCGACAACGTTCTCTGCACCTTTCTTGTCCCGAATCTCGATGTCGAACTCTTGAAGGAGTAAATTCCATCTGATGAGTCGAGGCTTTGCATCCGGCTTCGCTAGCAAATACTTAAGTGCAGAATGGTCAGTAAAAACAATAAGTTTCGTTAAAATAAGATATGATCTGAATTTGTCGAAGGCGAACACGACAGCTAGGAGTTCCTTTTCGGTGGTAGTGTAGTTGGCTTGAGCTGCATCTAATGTCTTACTCGCATAAAAGATTGGTCGAAAATGTTTATCCTTCCGCTGCCCTAATACAGCTCACTGCGTAGTCACTAGCATCACACATAAGTTCAAAAGGTAGCCCCCAATCGGGAGCGGTCATAATGGGTGCGGATACAAGTCTCTCTTTAAGCAACATGAAAGGATTAATATATTCATCATTAAAATCGAACAGAGCATCTTTTCTAATAAGTTAACATCGGTCGAGCGATTTTTGAAAAATCCTTATGAATCTACGATAAAATCCAGCATGACCTAGAAAACTTCTAACAGCCTTTACGTTCAAGGGGATTGGTAATTTTTCTATTGTCTCGATCTTAGCTCGACTTCAATCCCCTTAGGGGATATCTTGTGTCCCAAAACTATGCCCTCCCGAACCATAAGTGAAATTTTTCCAATTAAGTGCTAAATTCGTTTCCTCACAACGTTCTAACACACTCTTAAGATTAATTAAGCAATTATTGGAAGAGGTACCGAACACTGATAAATCGTCCATGAACACTTCCATATTGTCGCCAACCAATTCATCAAAGATCGCCATCATGCATCGCTGAAGTGTGGCAGGAGCGTTGCACAGTCCAAATGGCATCCGCCGATAAGCAAATGTTCGAACGGGCAAGTAAACATGGTCTTCTCTTGGTCCTCCGATGCTATAGGAATCTGCAATAACCTGACAGACCGTCGAGAAAACAATAAAATGCACGTCCAGATAACTTTTCAAGCATTTGATCAATAAAGGGTAAAGGGAAATGATCTTTTCTCGTGGCATCATTCAACTTCCTGTAGTCGATGCATACACGCCAACCGGTTACAGTCCTCGTCGGAATCAACTCGTTCTTTTCATTAGGGACGACCGTCATGCCTCCCTTCTTTGGGACCACCTGAACTGGACTAACCCACGCGCTATCTGAGATCGGATAAATCACTCCGGCATCTAGTAGCTTAATAACTTCCTTTTTGACAACGTCCTTCATGTTCGGGTTTAACCTCCTTTGTCGTTGGGCTACAGGTTTGAAGTCGTCCTCCATGAGAATTTTGTGCGTACAAAAACTCGAGCTAATCCCCCGAATGTCTGATATCTTCCACGCCAAGGCCTTCTCGTGCTCTCGCAACACTTCTAATAGTTGGTCTTTCTGCCCATCGTCGAGGTTTGAGGATATAATCACCGGTAATTTTGAATCGCTGTCTAAAAATGCATATTCGAGATGCTCGGGCAATTGCTTGAGTTCAAGGTCCGGTGGCTCTTCTATTGAGCTCTTATCCTTATCGTCCTCTTTACTTTCCTAGACAGTCGTTACGGGCTCCTCAATGTCGTCGTCATACTCATCAATGGCCATCATTGTGGATATTTCTTATCGTTTCCGCCAATAACCTGCAATAAGTCCTCCAACGAGAAGAGAACAACGTGATCAAACACATCCACGTAATAACATTTATCATCAAGTGAGCTAGGGCTTTTCATAGAATCTTCCATATTAAAAGTCACTTTCTCACCGTCCACCGTTAGAATCAAAGTGCCATTTCTGACATCTATCATCGATTCACCGGTGGCTAAAAAGGGTCAACCGAGGATAAGAGGAATATTTTCGTCTTCCTCCATATCCAAGATGACAAAATCGGCGGGGATAATAAACTTATCTACTTTAACTAGGACATCATCGATAACACCTCGAGGGTATTTTAAAGATCTATCGGCCAATTGAAGGCTCATCCTAGTGGGTCTGGGCTCGCCGAGACCTAGTCTCTTAAACATTGAATATGGCATTAAATTTATACTAGCTCCTAGATCGGCTAAAGCGCGTTCGACAACAACATCGCCAATAAGACAGAGAATAGTAAAACTCCCTGGATCCTTAAGCTTCTTCGGCATCTTTCTTTGAAGGATGGATGAGCATTCTCCTCTTAGGCACACAGTGGACACATCCTCAAGCTTCCTTCGGTTGGTGAGCATGTCCTTTAGAAACTTCGCGAAACGAGGCATCTGCGTAATGGCTTCAACAAACGGTAAGTTAACATGCATTTGTTTACACATACCCATGAATTTACCGAATTGTTCCTCATCTCGATCCTTCGTCAATCTAGCTGGATAGGGAATCTTGGGTTGATATGGCTTTGGTCGGCTAATCTCCTTCTCATTCTCCTTTTCAATTTCCACTCTTTCGGGCTTCTCTTCTTCATTTTTCTTTAAAACCTGCTCTTCATGGCGCTCGATGTTACTCTTCTCCGGAGATTGCTTTCTTACAGTCTGCTCCCGTTCTTGTAGCTCCTTCTCGTTCCTTAAAGTGACGGCCTTGCAATGTTCCCTAGGATTCGTCTCGGTATAGCTGGGAAGTGAACCTTCAGGTCGTTCAGCCAATTGCTTTGCTATTTGGCCCACTTGAAACTCCAATTTCGTACAGATGCATCTGTATTTTGAGCTCGAATATTGATGGATTGGAATTGTTCTTCCATCTTTGTTAATCGATTCTCATGGGCTTCAGTAGTCTTGTCAAAGAGGAGTCTCTCCATCATACCCTTCATATCCCTCGTGTCATTTGATCATGAACCCTGAGCTGCATTCTGATAGTGATTGCTTGATCCTCCGGCTTCAAATCCCGGTGGTGGCCCTTGTTGGAAACCGGATTGCCTTTGCACTTGATGGCCTTGATTTCCATAAGAAAGATTCGGATGTGCTCGAGGTTGGAAGCTTCTCTGTCCTTGAAAATTCCCATGTAGTCAACGTGTTCCACCGGTGGTATGGCTTGACATTCCGACGTCTCGTGGGCTGCAGCACAATTACCACAATGCGGTATGTAAGGCATCTGTTGCGGTGGTTCGGCGGTCATTGGTGTCATTAAAGCACTAGCGGTCGGTGGTTGGGCAACTTTTGGTAGTAGCGCATTGATCATCGTCTGAAGTTGAGTTTGCGTCGTGGCTTCTTGTTGAAGAGCGTCAAACTTAGCATTCATCGTCGTGTCCTCACTTACTTCGAACACTCCAGGCACCCTCATTCTTGTGTTTCCTCGCATGAAGCTGTTCCTTGTATAATCTTCAATTAGGTTCCATGCTTCTGTGGCACTGAGCTTCACAAGTCCTCCGTTTGCGGCCCCGTCTAGCATATGGGCCATTTGATCATTGAGTGCTTCGTGGAATCGATTAATGATTGCGGCCTTTGTCATTCCATGCTGCGGACATCTCTTTAATAAGGCTTTGTACCTCTCCCAAACTTCGTAGAGGTTCTCCGTGTCCTTCTGATGAAAGAGCGAAATTTCAGTTTTCAACCAAAGTACCTTCGATTGTGGGAAGAAGTAGCCAAGGAAAGCTCCTCACAGCTCGTCCCAAGTAGTGATAGACCTAGGTGGTAATAGCTCTAACCACTCCTTTGCTTTGTCTTTGAGAGAAAATGGAAATAACATAGCTTGATGGTGTCATTTGGAACTCCCTTAATCTTGATAGTGTCCGTAATTGTCAGAAACGCCTTTATATGTTTGTACGGATCATCTTCAGACCTTCCTTCGAATTGGGCCGTCTGAAATATCATTTGAAGCCACGAATGCTTTAACTCGAAGTTGTTGTTCTCGAAAGGTGGTATCACAATTGCCGATACCAAGTGTATCGTGCTTGAGCAAATCTTGCAGTGTGCTCCTCATTATTAACTTCTTGATCTGCCATTTTCTTTGGTGTTCCCGAACTATCAACGGACCTCTCGACGTGAGAAGTGCTTGCCGTGTCCTGAGAACCTTCTGTTGTGTCTTGAGAATAATCAACTGCTGAAATGAGTTGTCGGACGAAGAACTTCCAATTACTTCTGCCTGCCTTAGTCTTCGTCGCAACGTACGCTCGAAATTCGGAGATGCTTCAATGAGTGGATACGATGGATGATTTCGGGGATGTGAATATTTGGGGATCATCTCGCAATTTTCTACTCAATTTGGGGCAGCCCTGCAATATACCAGATTTTCCTATTATTTTGGCACTCTATCACGTGAAGACAAATAAGGAAAGAGGAATTATACTGCCAAGAATCACGCTGACCAAAGGAAAGTATTAAAAGATCAGAGAATTGGTCAAAAATTCAAAAAGAAGATTCCAATCTTGAAGATTTTAAGTCGGCTGTTGAACTTATAAATAGAGAAGCGAGTAACAGAGGAGAAAAAAAAGAACTGGCAGCGAATAAAAAGGGCAGGGACGAGAGCAAAGGGAAACCCACCGCCAAAAATAAATAGAGCTGCGACGAAAAGAGACGATCGACACTCGCGAGGCGTTCCTTCCGTGATAAGCGAATTTTATATTATTTCTCTATTATGTCTTTGAATATTTTATGCTTCTATTTTATTAATATGATAGCTTAGATTATTTTGTGATTAGGGCCATGGTAGGCCGAATAATGACTACGTATTAATATTTTTCTTATTCCTATTTGATCGTGTGAATCGAGTTACGTGTTCCTTGTTTGCGCTTAATGCTTTTGTATGCCTGATCAACATATGCATGTTTATTTGATTGGTTTATGAGACGGACAAAGTGATTAGATCGGTTTAGAACAATAAACATCGAACATCACTACGTAAAACCGACCAGAGATGGAATTCGGTTTCGTATGTGTGGTTTCCGAATCCTTAAGCACCGAAAGCGTTTAAGCTCCGGGAATTTCATAGAGATTTAATGCGTGCGTAGACACTATATCCTATAGACATATACGGGTTGGTTCTCTATCGCATAGGATCGCTATTGCGGGACAAACGAGTAGCGATTGTCTTAGGAAATTTTACCTTGACTGAGATTCATGATGGTTAGATAGGATAGATTTTATGAAGACGTAGGAATTATTCGTGCTGAACATGTGCCTTGGTCACTCATCGTTAATTGATATTTATCTCATCTATTTTATTTGCGTCTATTTGTGCTTTTATCTCTTTTAATTAAATCATCAAAACTATAAAAATTCTTTAGTCTAAATTAGAATTAGGTTTATTTTGTTAGAATTAATCAAGCTATCTTCGTGGATCGATACTCGGACTTCGTCCGTTTTACTACTTGCACGACCTAGTACACTTGCTAGTATTTGAGCGTGTCAAGTTTTTGGCGCCGTTGCCGGGGATAGCTATATTATTAATTTTAGGATTTTATTCTGAGTTTTAGTTTAGACGTTTTATTTCTCGTTTATTATTATTTTTTATTATTATTTTTTACTATTTTTGCCAATTCGCTTACGCTGATTTTTCATCTTTTGCAGATAATTCCTATTAGTGCCTGACACGAAGCTCGAGGAACGTACCATTGCTTTTTGACGCAGAAATTGAAGCGATGTGTCGGCGAAACAATCGGAATCGAAGACTGAGAATGGACAATCAAGAACACGAGGAAGAACAGATGGTTCTCCACGGCCTACTTTACTAAGTCGAGCGCTCCCAGGAATTTTCGATGACAGCGACCCGATTGCCATACCTCCGGGACCAAATAATCATTTCGAGATTAAACCCGTTACTATACAGATGGTGACGGGTTCAGCACAGTTTCATGGGCTTACAAACGAGAACGCAAATTCACATATTTTGAAATTTACTCAAATTTGCAGAACTATTAATATCCTGGCGTCTCCACAGAATGATAAACTAACCTGGCTCTGAATCTCATCATTGCCATGCATCTATCACTAGTTGAGAGCAACTAGTGGAGTGCTTTCTGGGCAAATATTACCCACTGTCAAGGACCAGCGAGATCAGGAGCCAGCTAGTAAACTTCAAACAAGAAGGTGGCGAATCTCTGAGCGATGCATGGAGTAGGTACAAGAGCCTTCTCAGACAATGTCCAAACCACATCATACCTGTGAGCATTCAGATGCAGTCATTCTTCTTAGGGCTGAGCACACCAAATAAAAGGATCGTCGACGGCGGATGCACACGAAATTTCATGGAGTTAGGCGATGAGGAAGCACTCCAAGCCATCGAGCGAATTGCAGCCTATCCTGCAAGATATACTGAGCATGATCTGGACCGACGGACGGCTGGAGTACATGAGATAAGTAGCTCGTTGGAGGCGCAACTCGAAGCCATACATAAAAGGTTAGACCAGATACACTCCCAGGACCCTGAGACGGTCAATCACATCCACAATAGGCAGATGAATGCATACTCCAACACATAGGATCCGAACTGGAGAAGCCATCCTAATTTGTCGTATGGCAATTCACACTACTTGAAGCCTCCAGGAGTTCAGAATCAACAAATTGAGCCACCAACAAAGCAAAAGGCCGACTGGGAGATAGCTTTGGAAAAAATGGGGGTGGTTCAAGGCGATCAAAATCGCAAGATGGAGGAGAGACTCCAGGGTCTAGAAGGGAGAGTTCAGGAAGGCTTCCATGATATACGGGCTGCAATAAAGGACTTAACAATGCAAATGGGACAGCTCTCACATACAGTGTCAGATCGCAAGACACACTAAGCGACACCGAAAGAACCCTCGAGAGTACGTCAAGGCCAAGCTGAGGAGAAGAGCTAGAATCAACTCAGGAAGCCGAGGAAGTGGAGGAAGCAAAGAGACGGGAAACGACGATGGAAGCAAAATCACGGTCACTGACACGGCTCATCACGACCAAAGGAAGGATCAGCGAGCCGAAGAAGTCGAGGACGAGCCGGATCCTCTCGCGGTGGAAACCCACTCCCACCAGTCAAGCTTCGACCTCCATATCCCACTGCATTACGAAGGGGAAAACCGGATAAGCACTTCGAGCGTTTTATTAATATTTTTAAGAAGTTAGAAATTAACATTCCTTTTTGTGAAGCACTTTTGCAGATTCCGAAGTACGCCAAAATTTTCAAGGAATTGCTATCAAACCGGAAGAAGTTAGAGCAATATGGCACGATAGCCCTTAACGAAGAATGCTCTGCAGTGCTGCAAAAGAAGCTACCACCAAAGCTCAAAGATAGGGGAGTTTTTCTATTCCTTGCTCTATAGGCTCATTATCATTTACTAATGTTCTTTGTGATTTAGGAGCGAGTATTAACTTGTTACCTTTTTCACTTGTGAAAAAGCTAGGGATTGGTGAACCAAAGCCGACATCTACAATCCTCCAACTACCAGATAGATCGATCACATACCCACGAGGAGTATTGGAGGACGTGTTGGTGAAGGTTGGAGAGCACTACTTCCCAGCCGATTTCGTGGTACAAGACATGGAAGAGGACACCGACATGCCCCTTATTTTAGGAAGACCGTTTCTGAATATGGCAAGAGCCCTTATTGATGTTGGTAATGGTAAGCTCATCCTACAGGTTGGGGATGAGAAAGTTATATTTGATGTTTATAAAGCAATGAAGCACCCTCCTGATGATGATTCTTGTTCCTTTATTGATAGTATTGAGACATGTGCTCTGGAGTATTTTAAAATTTTCAGGAATAAGGAAAAATTGGAAGCATGCCTAGTCGGAGACGAGTCCGAGGAAATGGCCGATACTGTAGCAAGCTTAGAAGCGAACCCACCTCATCGGAGGTCGGCCAATCCCAAAGTAGAGCGTCTCGATCGATCATCAGCCACGCAACCTCGACCATCAATCGAGGACCCTCCGATTCTAGAACTTAAACCTTTACCTAGTCATCTTAAGTATGTTTACCTTGGTGCCCTTGATACTTTACCAGTGATTATTTCTTCCACTTTGACAGATCTAATGGAAAAAGCTAGTGAGGGTGCTAAGAGAACACAAACGAGCATTCGCGTGGAAGGTTGCTGCATCAAGGGAGTAAGTCCGACCGTTTGCATGCACAAGATTCTGATGGAAGATTCTTACAAGCCGGTCGCACAACCACAGAGATGCCTAAACCCAGCGATGCAAGAAGTGGTGAAAAAGGAGGTAATTAAGCTTTTGGACGCAGGTATTATCTACCCTATATCTGATAGCGCGTGGGTTAGTCCGACCTAGGTTGTTCCTAAAAAGGGAGGTATGACCGTTATAAAGAATGCCTCTAATGAGTTGATTCCCACGAGAACTGTTACGGGGTGGCGTGTATGCATAGATTATAGGAAATTGAATGATGCCACCGTAAGGATCATTTCCCCTCCCATTTATTGATCAAATGTTAGAAAGACTAGCTGGACATGAGTTTTACTGCTTTCTAGATGGTTACTCAGGTTATAATAAGATTTCTATAGCGCCCGAGGATCAGGAAAAGACTACTTTTACTTGTCCTTATGGTACTTTTGCATATAGACGCATGCCATTTGGATTATGCAATGCACCAGCTATTTTTCAGAGATGCATGCTCGCTATTTTTCATGACATAGTTGGGAAATTTATGGAAATATTTATGGATGATTTTTCTGTATTTGGGTCTACATTTGATACATGCCTTGATAATTTACCATCTGTTCTATCTCGGTGTGAAGAGACTAACCTTGTCTTAAATTGGGAAAGTGTCATTTTATGGTACAGGAAGGTATAGTTCTCGGGCACAAGGTATCGCATAAAGGAATTGAGGTGGATCGAGCCAAGGTTGACGCGATTGAGCAGTTGCCACCACCTACGTCAGTGAAGGGGGGTTCGAAGCTTCTTGGGACACGCGGGATTCTACCGACGCTTCATAAAGGATTTTTCAAAAATAGCAAAGCCTTTATCTAATTTACTTGTTAAAGATGCTATTTTAACTTCACTGGTGATTGTGTGCAGGCTTTTCGAACTTTAAAGGAGAAACTCACCACAGCCCCAGTGATGGTCGCGCCAGACTGGACACTCCCATTTATATTGATGTGCGATGCTAGAGATGGTGATGTAGGTGCGGTTCTAGGACAACGCAAGGATAAGGTATTTCAGGTCATTTACTATGCTAGTAAAACTCTGGATGATGCACAGAGGAATTATGCTACTACTGAGAAAGAGTTACTAGCCGTGGTATTTGCAGTAGATAAATTTCATTCTTACCTAGTGTTCAATAAGGTAATCATCTACACTGATCATGCTGCACTTAGATACTTATTTGCTAAAAAAGATGCTAAGCCTAGGTTGATTCACTGGATTTTACTACTTCAGGAGTATGACTTAGAGATTCGTGATAAAAAAGGTGTTGAGAATGTGATAGCTGATCACTTATCTAGATTAGATAATTCGCATGAGCAGGATAAAGAGCTACCTATTGACGAATGTTTTCCTGATGAACAATTATATGCTTTAATCAATACATCATTACCTTGGTACGCGGATTTTGTGAATTATGCTGCTACAGGTGAGGTTCCTCAGGCTTGAGTTTTCATCAGAAGAAGAAATTTCTCTCTGATGCGAAACACTACCTGTGGGACGATCCATTCCTATACAAGATCTGCTCTGATCAGGTAATCCGGCGATGTATACCCACCGAAGAGGTGAGCTCGGTTTTATCTCATTGTCATGCGGGGTTGACGGGTGGACACCATGGACCCACTAGGACTGCATTTAAAGTATTACAATCGGGTTTGTTTTGGCCTACTTTGTTTAAGGATGCTCATGCTTATGTTGCCTCATGTGATCGTCGTCAGCGTACGAGTGCTATGTCTCGAAAGCATGAAATGCCATTGAATATCATGTTACAAATAGAGCTCTTTGATGTGTGGGGCATTGATTTTATGGGACCTTTTCCTAGCTCATGCTCAAATAAGTATATCTTGGTAGCAGTAGACTATGTGTCTAAATGGGTAGAGGCAGAGGCATGTAGGACCAATG
>JAPQWV010005078.1:0-23000 GCA_027422505.1 Craterostigma plantagineum | reverse complement strand
GCTGTCTTTGGTTCACATGTTTTCTTGTCATCACAAGCCACGCTTCACATATCAATACACAAGGGCATTTTCATACAGTCGAAATCAGTTCTCTATTACCAGCTTCAACCTGCAGTTATGGCACCAAAGGTAAACCTTTTCATAAATCAACAACGTAATAACTTCAAGAACCCAACCTGCAGTTTACTACTTCTAATATTCACACAAGGAAAGAATGTTATGGTTATTAGAGCTATATAGCCTCCCAGTGATTATCCTTCTATTGTTTTGTTCTTTTTCTTCCATGGGACGGAGATAATATAAGAAAAAACCACACACCATACGGTGAACCACAGCTGTATATTCTGAGACAAGAGGAAAACAACAAAAACACCTTGATTGGTGTCTTGTCCTTACATATTCATGTCTGTTTTGTTATGCTACGCAACCCCTTTTCCCACCTAATAATATGATCCTTCTATTTTCCAAAACACAAATAACTTACTCCCTGCCGTGACACAATAAAAAATCAATTGCTCTGCTGAGTAATAACAAGTAAACAGTTACCTTACAAGTTCTTGCTTTCACATTGGTTCAGGTACAAGCAAGAGGCAGTCAACGTTGGAAGTCACTCACAGGCACGGCCCATGCTCTAAAACCGAGTCAGCAACGTCAACCCTAGAAGAAATCCTCTCCCAAGATCAAGCCCGGGTCGACCATATCCAGGCCCGGGTCAAACCCGACCCAAGCAGCCCGGACCTGCAGATAACATCCACGAACAACCCTAATAGAAAATCCATCGCAGGCAAGAAAACGCAAACATACCATCGCAGTCAGGCCGGCCTTTGGGCACGGGCAACTACATAGTCACCGTTGGCCTTGGGACTCCCAAGAATCGTTATCCTTAGTCTTCGACACGGGCAGTGACCTCACATGGACACAATGCCAGCCTTGTGTTAAAGCATGCTACAAACAGCAAGAACCCATATTCGACCCTTCTCTTTCGAGCACATACCTCAACGTCACGTGCTCTTCCTCTCAGTGCTCTCTGCTTTCCTCTGCAACTGGTAATAACCCGGGGTGTTTTCTGCAACTGGCACGTGCATATATGGGATTCAGTACGGCGATCAGTCCTTTTCAGTAGGGTTCTTTAGCAGGGATAAGCTCACCTTGACGTCCACCGATGTTTTCCCCAGCTTTTTCTTTGGCTGCGGACAGAACAACAAGGGCTTTTCGGCAACACTGCAGGGCTGTTAGGTCTTGGGAAGAACCCTTTATCTATAGTGTCGCAAACGGCTCAGAAATATGGGAAGTACTTCTCTTACTGCCTCCCTTCGACTTCGAGCTCAACGGGGCATTTGACTTTGGGCAGCGGTGGAGCCTCAAACAATGTCAAGTTCACGCCTTTTAGCACTTCTAAGGGAAATTCTTTCTACTTCATAGACATTGTCTCCATCTACGTCGGCGGCCGCCCACTATCTATCAGCCAATCGATTTTTAGCAACGCTGGCTCGATCATTGACTCAGGCACGGTCATCACTCGCCTTCCACCGACAGCTTACAATACCTTGAGCAGCGCTTTCAAGCAGTTGATGCAGAAGTATCCTAGCTCGCCAGCAGTTTCCATATTGGATACATGCTATGATTTTTCGGGTTACACGTCTGTTACAATCCCGACTATATCCTTCGTTTTTAGGGGGGACGTGAAAGTCGATCTGCACCCCCAATGGGATACTTGTGGCGCTGAGCTCGTCGAAAGCTTGCCTCGCTTTCGCGGGTAACAGTGGAGATACTGATACGGGCATCTTTGGTAATACACAGCAGAAGACATTGGAGGTGGTTTATGACGTTGCTGGCTCGAAACTCGGGTTTGGCGCTGGTGGGTGCAACTAAGCAAAATGAATCATCATAGAAATTATGTATCTCTCTTGTGTGTGTGTGCGTTCAATAAGAATTGCAATTGGGAATTGGGAAAGAAACAGACTAGTTAACTGCAGTTTAAGTGTAAAGTGCATGTAGGCTGCTTTGTTAAGCTCGTCTTGTAATCTATGTTTCTGTAAGATTTTGATGTAATGCTCTTAAAATACTGCAAATGCTACTACTTACAGTATGAATGATGAAGCAGTTATCCGTATCAAATCCTCACCATCTCCACCATTACCACTAACTATACTAACAACGCACTCTCCACGGCGCAGCCCAAGGCTTACCTTCACCATACTAGCTACGCGTGACCCATCTCTTTACCGACGGAAGCGAACGTTTCCTCCGGCGATTCCTCCTCCGCATGAGCCTACTCGACGAAGCTCACGTCCACCGATCACCAGTTTTACTGTCCCGCTCGCTATCACCGAACTAACTCCAACTATTTATCTACTCTGTAGATAAACCTCTTCACGACCTAAAACCTTGCGTTTTGGAAGGAATCCCAGTCATTGAATCGATCGGGTCGACAAGTATTCGGATCATATGGCCAACCGTCGGGTATCCGTTGTCCTGGTTGGCTAAAATTGCCAATGTTTGGCCCAATTAACATCAAATGAAAAGCCATAACCATTTTGTGCGTGTGCGTCTCCATGCATTATTAAGTTAGAAAATAGAAAAAGAAAAAGGTCCCAAAAAATCCAATAGAATAACTCTATGCATGCTTGCCATGTGTTTCAGCCATAGTTTTTCGTCTTTGACCAAGTCAATAATTAAATGTCCACGTCGGTCGTGTCGTGTCGGCTATGCATAGGATCCTTTCAATTCTTCTCCTCAACTTCATATGGGAACCCAAAGCGCAACCTTGGACTTCAGGCACAATCCTAAACGAGAAAGATATACTGTTGTTACTAGAAAATTTTCCCAATTCTATGCATTTTTCTTTTCTATTTTAGCAAAGATCATGTAACTGGGACGTGGACACACAGACCAGAATACTCCTGACAGAACTTTCTGTTCTCTCATGATCCTTATCTTTGCTTTCTTTTTCTATTTGGTCATATCTAGCTTGACTTCATTATTTTTGGAGTTGATCAAAAATTATTAATCATATTGCAAAGCTTCACAAACTTCTTTATTTTCTTTGTCTTGTCTTTTCTATATTATTATATATATATATATATATATATATATATTATTTCGTCTTCTCATCCATTTCTCTTTCTTCCACCATCTTTACGTGACTTTCTTTTCCTACCTTTGGTCTTTCAGGTTCTCTCTTCTCCCATTTTCTTTTTTCATATATCTAAAATATTGCACATATGTGAAAAAATTGGCGATAATTTGTGTAATCTTCAGCTCGTTTTATCTTTTATGTAAAGTATTGCTGATGCATGATGAATCTTTTGAAGGAGTCCCTTGATCTGGTCAATCAAGGTCGGATCTTTTTAAATCGAGGAGGATGGAGGTTTAAAAAGATCAGATTTTCGTGACAATTTCAAAGTCGTATTATAGATTCTAGCTATAATTTGTTGTTTTATTAATGGGTTGTCGTAATATCGTGCCCAATTAGATCTATGCCCGAACATTATGTTGGTATCTGTAAAGTTATTGCTAATTTTTTTTCCTTTATCATATCTGTTTTGCTTTTTTTTTTTCGCAGGTTTGATTGAAACATCCCATTATGAATGCTTTGGCGGGTTCGTCTTGTGGTTTAATCTTAACTGTATAATTATGAAAAAAAATTGCTATTTCTGCAATTTGGGGCTTTTAAATATTTTTTACCTTGAGGAATATTTTTAGGAATTTAGATAAAGGACTTATTTTTGAAGTGATTGGTTGAATGGGTTATTTAGACTCTGTGTTGTCGCAAACTACAAGCCAATCCCGCGCTGATAATACTCCGGTTAGCGGTGGTGGCGTTAGGTGAGATTTCTTGCAAATAATTTGCCTTTCTTATGGTTATGTTTGAAATATATGGTTCGAATATTTGTTAATTTAGTCGAAAAGATCTATTCTGTGTGACGTGATCTTCGATTTTCAGATTGGCCTTCATTTTTTTTTTCAAATTTTCTTCTTTCTATGGTCGCTTCGTTATGTGTCATCATTATTTATCCGTGATCGCACGTTTCTTCTCCCCTTATGATTGGTTGAATCAATCTTTGCTGCGGTGAGGTCTGCAATATCGCTCTTTCTCAGATGCCATATTTGTCAAACTATATACGTATCCGAATTAGTGTTCACCTTACGACACGACCAGTAATTGCAAAATATTGCAATTTGAGGTGCAATGACGGGCGTGATTTGTCGTATACGGATTTTGTCCTTTTTTCTTTCAATGAAAGAAATGGAATCGTTCTTCTACACTCGCGAATTAATCACATAGTTTTGTCGTCAGCATATATTTATTTGAGTACAACATGACTTGATGCAGTCACAATGGAAAGTTCAGCTATGGATATGCAAGTTCCCTGGGTAAAAGATCTTCAATGGAAGATTTCTATGAGACAAGAGTCGACGGTGTAGATGGAGAAATCGTCGGTCTCTTCGGCGTCTTTGATGGTTTCTCCCTCTCTCTCTCTGTCTCTGTGTGTATATATATATATATATGCACCCCACATACTCATATTTCAATATGTGATATCTTTGTTCATCTCCTTTTTTGTATGCAGGCCATGGAGGAGCACGAGCAGCAGAGTACGTCAAGCAAAACCTTTTCAGCAATCTGATCAAGCATCCAAAGTTCATCTCCGACACAAAATCTGCTATAGGTGTGTAATCCCCGTTATTAAAACCACACTTTTACATTCTTCGCATCTCTAAAAATTCACTTTTTTTTCCCGTTTCTCCAGCCGATGCATACAGCCACACGGACTCAGAGTTCCTTAAATCTGAGAACAGTCAAAATAGGGACGCTGGCTCACTGCTTCTACTGCTATACTCGTCGGCGACCGTTTGATCGTGGCAAATGTCGGGGATTCGAGGGCTGTTATTTGCAGGGGCGGCAATGGTAAGTCTATATATTTGCGTAGCTGAGTTCATTTGCAAATGGTAATGATACCGCCTCTTTTTTTTAAAAAAAAAAAACTCTTTTTCAGCTATTGCTGTGTCTCGAGATCACAAACCTGATCAGTCCGACGAAAGGCAACGAATCGAAGACGCTGGTGGTTTTGTGATGTGGCTGGTACTACTTATTAACTTTATGGTACTAATAATAAGCGTGTGATTAGCAATTGTTGTTAGAATTATCGTTCAAATAACTTTAATGGGTACTAATTAATTATGTAATTGTGGTATATAATTAGGGGTTGATTGGATGTGATGGAGTGAATTCTCAGTGGCAAAGTGGTTAGGGTTTAAACCGCCGGTTAGCGCTGGTCGATTGGCGATCAGAGGTTTAGTCGAGTTCGAAGAGGGTCGACACGGCTTCGATCCGAAGTTCCATCTCTTTCTCGGCGGAGGTATTCGATACGGTTTCGTTCCTTGCGACGAAAAGACCTTATATTGGTCTGCACATTTCCCACGACTCTCTATAAATGTAAGTTTGACATATAACTTTTCACGAAATTCATTTTTCGTTCTAAAATTGTCGTGTCCAAAATTGCCCAGTCCACCATTTATCATAAACGGATATTGTTTTATCATTTTTCTGGCCAGTTTTACATTGCTTCCCATGAGATTGCTTCACAAGAACGTTAATGGAATTTGGTATACGATCGGACTATTTGTGATAAATGGTCGGAAAATTAAAAATATTGTACATACTATTTATGACAATCCGGATCGTTTTCGGACATGGACAAGTTAGATGATGAAAGATTATGACTCAAACTTTAGGACTAGTTCGTTTCTTAGGTAAAACTTAAATTCTAGTTACTCTATATCCTACACACATTTAATTTGAAGTAATGTTCTAATCAATGTTCACGTTCTTCTGCTGACAGCCGGCGAGGACGACGAGCACGACAATCCCTCGAGAATGAAGCAGTTCGTTCTGAGCAGCATAAACAACGCCCCAAAACCCTTGACGCAAATCGTAGAAAAACCAACCTAGACTTCATTTCTCGCTCGACCCTCAAATTCAGGCAACCTTTGGAAATTCTCCTCGGAAAAACATCGCCAAGGACAACGTATGCGTGGCGGGCGACGCATTGCACCCTATGGTTCCCGACATAGGCCAGGGCGGTTGCTCGGCCTTAGAGGACAGCGTCGTCCTCGCAAGGTGCATAGGCAGAGCTCTATTGCCCGAAAAAAATGCGGTTAGAAGGTTAGATAAGGGTTTGGAAGAGTATGCAAGTGAGAGGAGGTTTAGGAGCTTTAGCTTGGTTTGTGTGGCTTATATAGTGAGCTTCTTACAAGAGAGGAAAGGCAAGGTGATGGGCTTTCTTAGGAGGATGTTCTTGTCTGGGATGACCGTTAGGCTTGTTAGGAGGATGAGTGAGTTGATTGTGGGGAGTTGTTGAGTGTTTGATGATTGGTTACATGTCTTAGCAGTTTTGGAATTTTCAGATATGTAACGAGGATGTATGTTTCTGTGTATTAGGTTTCTGCCAAATGGGTACGAACCAGGTTCTGATTATATTTTCATATGCAACACTTTTACAATCACCATATCCATGTTGGTACACCAACGACATTAAGTTAGTTAGCTTTAAACAATCGCGGCGATTTGTAATAGTACTCGGGAAAAATTTAAGGGACCCACTTGTTTTTCTTGAGTACAGAAATACGTAGTCTGATATTAGGCGATTTTCATTTCATATATATTCATGCCATTTTTTACACCAGACGAAATAGATCACTTAACCTAAAAAATTTCAAAATCAAACCTCAATAGGATCCGATTTCGAATTGACCCCTAGCCTGTTAGCGGAAATGATAATTTTAGATTATTAGAAAAGAAAATTGACTATTACTCTAATCCTCGTGAAAGTAAGGCCACGCGGGGATACCAAAAACCCTAAATCCCAATTTGCTGCTGGTTCGTGTTTCGAATTCGAAACGTACGTCGTCGGTGTTAATCTTTCTGTTATCTTCGTTTTTCTTTTGAGTAATTGTAAATTGATTTTATCATGTTCTGTCTTATCTTCGTCGATTTATGCTGGGGAGCTTCGCATATATGATATTGGGACCATGTTTTTCCGCCGTTTTCACATCTATGGCATCATAGAGGATCAAATAGCACTTTCCGTTCTGAAGATATCTTGAGATGCAACCATTATTTTGTTGATCCGCGATGGTGAAAAGGTTTTACTTACAATTTCTTTGTGGATGCTGCCCAGTTTGAAGCTTGATCCTTTTTCCTTACCCTTTCTAGTTGCAGTTAGGATCTAATCGATGGGAAATTGACGTTAGGACTTAGGAGTATTAGAGTTAAATTTGGTGAAAACATAAAACAATACAGGGGAGTTTGCTTGAGCGAGTTACAGCTCTTGTCTTTGTAGTCATCACCAAGCTCTATGTGTCCAAAAAAGGCGTATTGTGTGGTCTGCTTCATTTTGTTTCTATCTTCAAGAACTGGGATTAATCGAAGCCTTAAGCGATATATCGTATTATCGTACAATAACAATGATTTTGTTGTCATGCTAGTATCCTGGAAACCTATGCTAGAAAATTCTTTTGTACAAGAATCGTTACAAAAAAATACGGACATTGTCTTGCTTGGTTATGTTGTCGAATGTTTGATGATCGAACACTTCAACTTCTGGCATCTTCATCCGCCTTAGGATCGAAACAATGTCTGGCAAAGCAGTGAAGTCCGTTGCTAAGGTAGTTGGAGAGTACCAATATCCATGGCGTGAGAAGCTGGCCAAGTACAAAGACCAGCTCTCAAAGGCGCGTGGGGGTTACTGGGAGCTCGGCGCGTGGAAACCTCTCGGCATCAGCGCTCGTAGAAGAGCTCGTCTGAGGAAAGAAGTACTCACCAACGGCGGGGACTGGGAGTTCGATCCCGAGAGGAAAGAGATGAGGAACGTAAGAAAAGGGACACAAAGTAGATAGGTTAGCTGCTGAGAAACGAGCAAGAACTGCTGAGTTAATGGAGGCCATGCCCAGATGTTGGCAGATTACAAGAGGAGAACGTGGGAGAAGAAGATGAAAGCAGAGGATGATGCTGCTAAGAAAGCATTGAATGAGTAAAATTTCGTTTGAACTCTTCTTTCTGTTAGTTACATTTTGATATAATCGACTGCTTCAATTTGGACGGAAGTGCTGTGTTTCTTTGATTTGGATGTTTGGTGAAATTGCAGTTCAGTGAAATAACGTCTGCACATTAGTGGTTGTTTACTAGCTTTGGGTGGGAACCATTTGTTAAGTTAAGTGTAAAAATAATGAATATCTGATATTCATTGTCATATAACAAACCATACTTAGTTGGTAAGAAACACGATGATTTCATTTGCATGATTTCCATGTTTATAATGAAAATTAGCTTTGACCATAATTAAAATTCTTTAGAAAATTATTGCAAATAAACAGTCAGGATGGCCGAGTGGTCTAGGCGCCAGACTCAAGTTCTGGTCCTCTAACGAGGGCGTGGGTTCAAATCCCACTTCTGACATTTTATTTTTTCTTTCATTTATTTTTTATAACCATTTTAAAGAGTTATATCAATATTTGAATAAGTTTATTTCACTGTGACAGAATCATGAACATCTTATACGTTCTTACATAATCATGATCTTCAAACAGTGCTAAAGTTTTCAATTATAGACTGATCTTTTGAATAGTGCCATCCTTGTCGTTCGTATTCTTAGTATAGAAATCTCCGTCAACGTTGACGCAAGAATCAGTTTTGCTTTGACTTATTTAATTTATTGTAAAATAAAATAATCAATAACAGATACATAGCGTTCTACGTATTTTCTTTTGGAAATAGTAATTAGTCATTAGTCTCTACAATATGAACGCAATCGCCGGAGATAAACATGTTTTGACTATCCACAACTTTCATACGAAAACGTAATTTTCGAACAAGAAAAGGAAATTAGTTTAGTCTCAGTCAATAGTGTAGAGCGATAATTTCTTTTGTTGCTAGAACAGAAATGGACAGAGAAATATTTCACTCTATTTCATAAGATTTCATCTAATAACGTAAGGTCTTGTATATTTCACAGCCATGTCGTAAATATGAATAATCACTTATTAATAAATGGGATTTACGTTGACTAGTAAAATGTAGCAATCTGATTTATCATTATCTAAATTTTTTATAGATTTGGTAGATGGTGGACCACTAAAAATTGACAAATTGATTAAATTAAAGATACCTCTCACCAAAATATATTCACACACATTATAATATTAATCACATGTATTGGGTTTTTTTATTAAATAAAAAAAAAAAAACTGGCATTGACAAAATAAACATACAACCGAAAACATTAATAAAATAGGCGTTTTCGTAATCCCAGATTACGAGTTACTCTAACTCGTAATCTGGAGTTACGAGTTACAATCCAGCTGGCGGATTCGCACACGTGGAGTAACTCGTAATCCCAGAATACGAGTTAGAGTAACTCGTAATCTGGGATTACGAATTAGATCTGGTTTTTTTAAAACCTACGTCGCGAACGAAGAAGACGATACGACGAGTATATTTCACGACGGCGACGAGGAAGCGACGACGACGACGACGAACCACACGACGAAGCCCACGCCGACCTCCACGCCGCCGCTCACCCGTGCCTCGACGCCGCCCCGTCGCGACAGCCCCATTGCCCGTCGCGGACCACCACGTCCCGCCGCCACCGCTGCCCCGCCGCCCGCCGAGCAGAACTGCGCCGCCGTCCCGCCCTCTCCTGCCCCGTCGGCCCACCCTGCCCCGCCGGCCAGCCCTCCCCCACTGCCCCGGCCAACCCGTCGCGGACCCACCACCCCGCCGCGACCCACAGCCCCGCCGCCGCCGGCCCTCCCCTGCCCCACTTCCCTGCCCCACTGCCCCGCCCGCCCGTCCTGCCCCATTGCCCGGGCCACCCCGAAGCTGCCCGCCACCCCGTCGATCCCGTCGCCCGCCGCGACCCACCGCCGTCCCGCTGCCCGACGAGCCCGACGCCCGACTGCCGCTGCCCGACGAGCCACTGCCCGTGCCCGACGAGCCCGCTGCCCGACTGCCCGCTGCCCCGACGAGCCCCACTGCCCCGCCACCCAGTGGATCCTCATCGTCCGCTTCCGAATCACTAACATCAAGGTCTTCTTCTGGTTCTGGCACGAAATCTGGCTCCGGATTTGACACGGATTCCGGCATACTGAATGGAACACCAATGGTCGGCCTCTCCAGAGAAACATTACTGAACCCTGCTGTAACTGAGGACAATGTCGGGAAAATCCGGACAGGTGTAACTCGAGAACCAACTTCAAAATTCCGATGAGGCTCTTCGTTCAAATCGAAGTTTGAATTTCAAGTATTTCAACAAAAACCTCAACGCAATTGTTCTCCGAATCGGGATGTATGAAAAAATAGTAAATCGTTGTCGTTGGAGATTTGAAAAAGCTGATGAAAGTGGCGAGAATGTTGAAAGATTCTTTTTTGCATGGATAATCAACGAACAACGACTGCGGTCTGCACCCGTTAATCGAACAATAACGAAGTAAACTCGGAAAAAAACTGGTGTCGCGACGAATTCGTCTGTACAACAGGACTGATACTATATTTGATGGTATGAATCAGATGATGGAATTATTTCGCCGCCGAAATATACTATGACTTGTACGCGACTCGACACCATTGTTGAGTTATTAAAGGAAATCGATAAGGTTATGGTGATATGAGGTGGGATGGGTCGGCTTATATAGAAACTTAACTCGTAAGATAGGCATACGAGTTAATGAACTCGTAATCCTGGATACGAGTTACTCGAATTATTGAAATAATTCGCGTAACTCGTATCCCAGGATTACGAGTTACCTGAATTATTTCAATAATTCGAGTACTCGTATCCCAGGATTACGAGTTACTGGAATTATTGACGACAAATGCATGGCCATGCAGGTTGGTCGGCCACAACGTAACTCGTAATCCCGGATTACGAGTTACGGAACTCGTAATCTAGAGGGTACGAGTTATGTTGCCAAGTCAGCTGCCAGGATATGGTCAGTGGGGTCAGCGAGTAACTCGTACCCTCAGATTACGAGTTACTAGCTCGTAATCCGGGATTACGAGTTACGGCCAGGTCAGGTCAGCGAGTCAACGGCCAATAGTAACTCGTAATCTGGGATTACGAGTTACGTAACTCGTAATCTGAGGATACGAACTTGCCTATTTTATAATTCCACTACGGTTAGCGTTTATTTTGTCATGGCTATTGTTTTTTGGTTTATTTAATAAAAAAAACCCATGTATTGCCTATGGGAGTTAACGTCCCATCAGTCTTTTTGTTACCTAAAAGTATCAAACAATCCAAGAATCATCATCGTTCTCCAAACTCAAAAGAAGCCATAATCAATTAATAAATTTGTTGCATTGAAGTTAAATGTATCTCACAAGCAAGACAATGCCCATTTACTCCCAACAACCGTCGGTGCTCTCTCCCCCTTCGGACAAGCCTTTCAACTCACCCATTTTAATGTAATGCAGTGAAAAATAAAAATAAAATCGAAAACCCACCTCAGATTTCATTCTCTAGTCACAAAGATTCCTCATTTAATCCTCAGATTTTCCCCTAAAGATTCCTCCTTTTCCTCTCAGTTAAAAGGGAAAACCCACCCAGCATTTGCTTCATCCTCTTCTTCTTCTTCTTACATCACAAAGTAGAGCTAAAGTTGAGATCTTGTCACGTACAATGGAGGAGAAGAGGAGCTCAAAAGGTTGGTGCGGTTGGTTCTTGGTCTTCTCTCGTCTTGGCCGCCATAGGATTTGCAGTCTTCGTCACCGTGAAACAAAAGATGCACAAATCCAACGGCGGCGATAAGCCCGAGCCCGTCCCCGGCCCGCCCGGCGCCGTCACTCAGAAGTACGCCGACGCTCTCAAAGTCGCAATGCAGTTCTTCGACATACAGAAAGGTGGGAATTTTCCCTCTCAGCGTTTGTCGCCAGATCTGAACTGAAGATAGAAAGCAGACATTCAAACGATTTTCTGGGCTTGGCTGTCTTCTTTAGGACAGCCGTTTTACCTTTCTTACAGATCCCTGTTTCAGTTCATGCCCATCAGTTTTACATTCTTGAATCATTTCCTATGTTTCTCAGCTGGAAAATTACAAGACAATCAAATACCTTGGAGGGGAGACTCAGCTTAGGCGACGGAAAAGAAGCCAAATTAGACCTTTCCAAGGGAATGTACGACGCCGGCGATCACATGAAATTCGGCTTTCCAATGGCATTCACCGCCACCGTACTTTCTTGGACGATCCTCGAATACGGCGATCAAATGAAGGCCGTCGATCAGTTACAGCCCGCCAAAGATTCCCTTCGATGGATCACCGATTACCTCATCAACGCCATCCTTCAGACAATGTCCTCTACGTCCAGGTTTTATACATAAAGCTTCAATCTTTATCACAGATTCATTTCTTGTTCCTGCATTCTTATTACAACCATTTTTCGATAAAGTTTCACTATTTACCACTACAGATTCATTTTCTTGTTCCTGCATTCTCATTACAAACCCTTTTTGTTTCAATAAAATTTCAATCTTTATCACTACAAATTCATTTCTTGTTTCTGCATTCTTATCACAACCTTTTTTTTTTAAGTAACGTTTCAATCTTTACAAACTATAGATTGATTTCTTGTTCCTGCCATTCATTTCTTGTTTCTGCAGTCTTACTACAGCCCATGTTTTTCCAATAACGTTTCAATCTTTATCACCATAGATTCATGTCTCGTTCCTATTACAACCATTTTTTCAATAAAGTTTCAATCTTCATCACCGCCATTGATTCATTTCTTGTTCTTATACAACCTTTTTTCACAATAAAGTTCAATCTTTACCACTACAGTTAGTTGATTTCCTGGTTTCCATTACAACCTTTTCCATATGAAGGTGGGCACCCTAAATCAGACCACAGCTGCTGGAAAGGCCAGAGGAAATGTCAGAAAAAAGGCCGTTGACCCAAGTCAACGCCTCCTTCCCGGGATCTGACGTGGCGGCGGAGACCTCAGCCGCCCTATCATCTGCTTCATTAGTGTTCAAAGCCGAAGATTCTGCCTACTCAAACACTCTGTTAAAGCACGCCGAGCAACTATTCTCCTTCGCGGACAAATACAGAGAGCTGTACAGCGTAAGCATCCCCCAAGTACAGAGCTATTACAACTCCACGGGCTACGGAGACGAGCTCTTGTGGGCCGCCACGTGGCTCTACCACTCCACCTCGGACGCTAAGTACTACGATTACCTAATGGGAAAAAACGCCGAAGAATTCGCGAGCTTTGGAAACCCACTTGGTTCAGCTGGGACAACAAGCTCGCCGGGGCCCAGGTTTTGCTCTCGAGGGTCAGCTTCTTCGGCTCGTCGAAGGCCAAGGACTCGAGTGTTCTGAACAAGTATAGGGAGACCGCCGAGGCCGTTATGTGCGGTTTGTTGCCCAAGTCGCCGACCGCCACGACCAGCAGGACGGAGAGTAAATGACGATTTGTTATTTTATTAATTGTGTTTGTTGTTGCTGTTGTTAGGAGTTTTTTTTTTCGGTTTGTTATAAACTAACAAAAAAGCGCGCGTGGCGCAGATGGGTTGGTGTGGATAAGCGAGTGGAACGCGCTGCAGCATCCAGTGGCGTCGGCACTTCTTGCGCTGATATATAGCGATTACATGCTGAGTTCGCAGACGGCGAGGATTTCTTGCAATGGGAAGTTGTTTAGGCCCTCCGATCTGAGAAGATTTGCGCTATCGCAGGTAAGGAAGCGAATTGATAATTGACTGAAAGATTAAGCTTGTGGGGAGCGTAATATATATATATATATATATATATATATATATATATATATTAATTTAGTATTTTATATTTTCAGCACCCACGTCTGGGCTGGTTTCTTTCTTTTTTTATCTAATTTTTTGAAAATGGGTGGTCATGAAGGATTCGTACCAAGAGCTCTGATACCATATTTAATGAGCACTTCAGCCAAAGGGTTAAGCTTGGTATATCATTTTTTTTTCAATTTTATATAATATATTTTCAACATGTCCCCTCACGTGTAAGCTGATTTCTCCAGTATTAGCTAGCATTACAACGTATAATTTTCTTAAATGGGTGATCGTGAGGATTCGTGCCCAAAACTTCTTTATTATATATGATAGATTGAAGTTCGTATGCATATATTATTATATTTATTATATTTCACCACGCACCCTCACGTCTAGTCTAATTTTTCTATTATCTAGCCGCATGCATATAATTTTCTTAGAACGGATGGTTCCTTAACTCTGATACAATTCCGAATAAATGTTTTGCATAAAGTTTAAGTTCGTATGGAGCGCCTTCGAGTAAGAATCGCGTGATGTTTTTATTTTATTACAGGCGGATTACGTCTTGGGAGATAACCCGATGAAGATGAGTTACTTGGTGGGGTACGGAGATAAGTACCCTCAGTACGTTCACCACAGGGGAGCCTCGATCCCCACCGACTCGAAGACGGGCTGCAAGGACGGGTTCAAGTGGCTCGAGTCGGTCGAGCCCAACCCGAACGTAGCCACGGGCGGGCTCGTGGGCGGGCCCTTCCTCAACGATACGTTTGTGGACTCGAGGAATAACTCCATGCAGACCGAGCCCAGCACGTACAATAGTGCGGTCATGGTCGGGCTTTTGTCGGGCTTGGTCACCAAGTCTTCTGTGGTTCAGTCTTTTACGTGATATATTGTGTGTATATGGGCGACGATGTGTGGTTTTGTTGTGTGTTATAATAAAAGTTAGATGATATATTATAGATGTATCCATCAATATATTTCCGGTTAAGATTGTTCATTTATTACATGTTTGACTGACATGGTTTGTGTGTATTTTATTGCATGCCATGCATGTTAAATAAAGCCGCATCATCGATGGAACAACTCCGATCCATGTTGCGTCAATATTTCTGCGAAAGATATAAAATTATACTTACATGGTAACAAAACACAACGAGCACTCTTTGTATACAAAAAGCTTTTCACAGCCCTTAATTACATATATCATTGTGTAGAAATAAATATAACGATCTATTAATTAACACCTTCCATCAACATGAATCAATCAACTAAAGATAATTGACCGTCTCCGCTCCGAACCGGGACGACGCAGGTGGCGACCCGACCCGACCACCTAGTTTGCCATCTCCGTTATCGCAACCGCCGGAGTAAACTTTGAATCTCCGCGCCCCACAAATTCTTACACTATTGTTCGCATACATAATAAAGAAACCACTACCTAGATTTAATCATTACACTCTCGTTCTATAGTTGTATATATCTATTCATGTAATATATAAATAAGCACCATAATAAATCACCAAACCGATTTATCTGAATTAACCCCATTCAACAGCGGCCTCGACTGATCAACCCAGAATTCGACATTACTGCTACTCCTCCTACAATACGCCTGAAACTCCTCGAAACTGACAAACGACGTCGTCTTGCTCGTCTTATTACCAGCAAGTACTTCAATAAATCCTCAAAGAGTAACTCATCGCAGCAAGGAATCGCCAGTGGGCCCGAGCTATTATAACCGAATCCATACTCATCCTCGGCTTTGGCCAGCAATTTCTTGAACAAAGGGTGGTTTAGGTGGGCGGTTCGAACCAAGAACCTCCTATGGGTGGAGCCCACCGCCACCGCCACGTGGCCGGCGGGGACGTCCGAGGAGGACGTCGTGAGGAGGGCGGCGGCCGCCGCCTCTTCCTCCACCGCCGGAGCATTTGCCGGAGCCTGACTATGTGTCTGATTTTGCTGCAGGCCGACATTTTTTCAGGGAAGGGAAAGGGCTCAATTTTCTTCTTTGGTGATTTCGGAGAGCTTAATGTTGTGTGAAACGCTTACATATAGTAGTGCTACTATGCCAGCGGCTAAGAAGGTCTAATTATGTTGTTATTTAATTGTGACATTTATTTAATTAGAAACAGATGTGGGGTTTTAAATTGAAACTACTAGAACAAGTACAAAGAACCTTCCACATGGGGTTGAGTTTAAAAATGGTTTTATACTTCGATCTAATTTGTCTTTGTGCATATGTAATTGTTGGCATTCAGTACCAACGCAGATAAGCAAACTCAATAAATTTTCTGTCTTTGTATAAAGTATTAATCTCCCATAATATATGTATATACATAAATTTGTTGGTGCTCTAAAAACTTTTTATATTACCAAGACCATGTGCAAGAGTGTCCCACTCGCTCGGCCCTTTATTCCTTCAAACTCATTTTGGTATAATATAAAAATTGACACCTCTTCACAAATAATTAAGATTTTCACGTTAACAAACTATATACTTATATTAATGGTAAATAATTAGATTAACTTTATAGATAGGAGTGAATCGCTAATAATATCAACAAAAGATATGCGTCAAACACTTCATGATATTTAAGATTCATAATTGAAAACCAAATGCTCCATTGAGTATTAATTTCAAAGGACGATTTGTGTTCAGGCTCTCCCCAATTTTAAACTTCGTCAGAATATTATTTAGTTTTAAAGACCTACTTTTTTAAAATTTTAAAGCTAAAGATCCAAACTATGTTTTGACCAAAATGCCCTTTATTAAGTGTTTCCTGAAGTGGTAGTCGGCGCCAATTCTATGTTACATAGATATAACGACTTGTTACCGCAAAAACCATACGTGTTATTTTAAAATGATAATATGTTACTAATCGACAATAAAATGTTTTTAACAGATTTATATTTATTTCTTCGGATAATCGAAACCTATTTTTCGCAATGAATCGAGCAAAATCGACTACCAATCAATTTCGGCATGTCACGTAGGATTTATTTTAGGATTGACGAAGTACGATGGAAGAACTGTAATGAATTTTTATATGGGTTCAAATTCGAGAAAAATCTGGCCAAATTGAACTAGATTTTCGCAGCAATTGCAGCTAATATGTGTGTATTCGAGGTACCCATAGTTTGGGCGTTTCATAGGCTCTGTGAATTTTGAAACAATCGTCACCTCATCAATTCTAAAGCATACGTCGTGTGAAGCAGGTCGAATGGCAGGCATCGATTCATTTGAATACGTGTTACTATTTTATGCATTATTGTTAATGGTTACGTCTTAACGTTATAACAGTATCAAGATACGTTACTCCATTACTAGTGAACGATATTATTTTGTCCGACAAAGTGGTATCTTCTGACTTCATTTTGTTTGTAATAAGTTAGATGTGGTATTTTTTGTCCAACATATGGTACTAAGAACAAAGTGGGTCATGATACAAGGGATAACTCATAATCGACTTCTTCGTTAATTGGCATTGAACTGTTACTACATTAAAGGGAAGTGTTACTTGGATTGTCTGAAATGGTATATTATGACGTATTTTATTTTTCGTAAGTATTGATGTGGTTTTTTTTAACAGACCTGTTTCGTTAATTTTTGGCATTGAACTGTTACTACCTGAAATTGAAGTGTTACTTGGTATATCTGAAGTGGTATATTATGTCCTTCTACTGTTTTTCATAAGTATTGATATGGTTTTTTTAGCAGAACTGTTTCGAAAATTTTTGGGCGGGATATTGGTTTTGGATGGGTTTGGATGGATTTATTATACTTGCCAAATTTTGGGCAGGATTTGTGGATTGATTGAGTAATTGGGCGGGATGTATGCCACGATTGGGATTTTGGGCGGGATTGCTAAACCAGTCAAATGTGTTACTAATAACTAGTTAACTGTTATGCATTAGTTAAATATGTAACTAAAAGTTCTTTATGTGTTACAAATTGCTGTAGTTGTCGCACCAAGGTTTAGGGTTCTGTGTTTATGGAGATTAAGGTTTAAGGTTTCAGGATTTACGACATATAAACTGATATTTGTGGTTTAATTTTGAATTTTGATGGCATTCATGCTGAAATTCATATGTGATGTTTCAATGAACAAAGTAATAGTTTATGTTTTGAATAACTATTGACCTCGAACATTCACTATCATCCACCTCAATCGAACAACGTAGCTTTTAAAGGAATTTGGTGTGATAAATGCATCAAATCATACATTTACAAGATGTTAATGTTGTAAATCTCGAACAATGTGCATTATGAACGAAATTAATCGGATTAGTAATGTGGTACTGGAAACCTATTATCTGGTACTGGTGACGTTAACGAATCATCATGTTAATATTCCTTAACAAATAACTTCGAGAATGTATCAAATATAGATTTACGACATATATTTGTTGTTTAATTTTGAACTTTGCATACGTTTGTGATAAAATCGTAACGTTATGTCTCATTAAAAGAGATACTAGTGTATGTTGTGAAGGAAGAACTATATGTTTACATGATATTTTATCTCAACTTTCACATATTGATATCAACATTCGCAAACGTGTCTTTAATGAAATTTTGTGATTTAGCTTCATCATATCATCTATTTCCATGAATGTCAATCTTATATAACCGAACGAAATGAATTTACGAACGAAATTTAATCGAAATAGTAATGTGGTATTGATTAGCTATTCTGTGGTACTTGTAGCTACAAAGTTGTTATAAACTTTGCGTATATTGTTATTTTTTATCAGACATGTGGTATTATTTGCAGGCAATGCGGTAATATTAAGTTATTGTACTCTCTGCCAATCATGAACCTTCTATAATGTTCTTAATGATGTGTTACCCAGAATGCGTGAATTGTTACCCAGAATGCGTGAATTGTTAATCAGAATAAATGAAGTGTTATCAACCAACTTTTGATTGACAAACGTTCAAATATTAGGTCCCATCAAAATTCTTCGTTATCATATTATCAACATTAATAATCTCATTCAATTAAAATGACTCGTGATCAAACTTAGTCGAATCTACCTTATTAGTTCATTAAAGTCGAGATTGTTTTCAACAAGTATTAATCACATTATTTCATGATAAATTTTTAGATATTTTTCGTTATTTACATGAGAAATTGACATCGATTTAACTTTACTGTGTCACTTATGTCGGAGATTCGAGTGGTTTCAATTTTATTTGGATGTCGAATTTTTTTACGATCTAGTACTCTTTGCATTTACTTGAGTATTACATGTGTTATTTACGGGCGACGAGTCGTTATTATTTTATCATTATATGTTCGCTTTCGGATATATTGGTTATAAATATCAAGAAATATGGTATTATTGTTCCACGAATTGTTACCCAGAAAGCATGAAGTGTTATTCAGTAACCATTTTAATTAGCAAACGTTTACCGCTTAGATCTCATCAAAATTCTTCGTTATTCCATGATTAACATCAATAATTGTCGTCGATAACTAGGGCCCATGATGAAATTGTGTCGAATTTACATTATTCCGGTCATTAAAGTCGAGATCTCACCATATTGAACGAAATTCCGAATTATGTTTGGAGCATTCGTGCTTTATGAACTTCGAAATTCTCTTTGATTATGAAGACCCATGAAAAACGAAGCCGGCACAACCTTTTGCTGTTAGTAACGTCGAGATTGGGTCGAATTTGGAACGTGAATTTTTTCTTTCGATCACTTATGTAAGGAATGCGTTATTGCAGGAAGCGTTATTGTTTGTAATGATGTGTTACTTCTGCGGCGTCATTTGTTATTTACTAAAAGAAACGTGGTATTTTCTGCTATACGGGCAACATTTATTTTCTCACAATTAACGTCACTAATATCCGAAACGTATCAACACTTATGATCAAATTAACGATAATTTCACCTTATATCATCACAATCGTGGAGATCTGTTCGGGTCTGAACGTGAAATCTCGTTTTGATCGATGCGTCGCTTGTTGGAGAGATCGATGCAAAACTATTACTCCCTCCGTCCCGGTAATATATGGACATTTGGGATTGAGTTCGGTTTTTAAGAAATATAATATTTTAATAGTATAGAGGAAGAAAAGTGTATGTGTGTGGCACGTCTTTTAAGAATATTTAATGTTATTATATTGATTGTGTGTGATAGTTTTTTACTAAAGATGGAAATGTATAAAAGATAGTGGGACGCCCGATTTGGTAAAATGTACAAAAGTTACCGGGACGGAGGGAGTATTATTTTTTCGAAACTTGTTATCGCATCATTCAGGTGTTTTTTGTCGATTTGGCATATGTAGGGTTAAATATTCTTATTACATCATTTATGTATTTTCCTCCAATTTATTCGTTTTATTAGTATTGGTATTATAATTGATAAAGTTGTTACTAAATATGTGCGATATTGTACTCAATACATACAATTTGTTATTCAAATGAATGGAAGTGTTTTTTTAGCCCAAAACTGTTATAATTATTTCGACAACTGTTATAATTATTTCGACAATTGTAATCGGACCATTTTAGGTATTCTGTGGTAAATTTCGCATATGTCAGGGATAATTATGTCTTTTCGCAGCCTTTAGGTAGTTTCCACTGAATTTTCCGAAAAGTAGGTCATTTATCCTAAATCAAATTCAAAAGGGACCTGGACACAAAGTTAAATATCTTAGTAGGGTCTGATATTTAATTAACCCTAATTTCAACTATGACGTCAATAGCTTTTAAGTTTTACCTAAAAATAGGTCTTTCATCATGCAAGTAGATAGTAATAAATCATATATCTAAGACCCAACAAATATTCCATCCAAACAACTATTGTTTTATTAATTCTCGACGTTACAACTAACCTCCATCGGTTATATATTAACTTAATCGACCAAAACCGAGACCCCACTATTATTACTTTATCGCTTTTGTCTTCATTGATTAATAAATTCAAAACCAGCACATGGCATGAAGATGCAACTTATCATCATCAAGAAGAATCATTCACCAAATTTTATTCACGTATCAAAATCCATTTAAAAAAGATGCAGTTTTCCTTTTTGTTTCCGTTTTTAAATATGTTCATATTTCACCATCAATTGGATTTTAAACAATGACCCACAAAGAACGTATACACTACTTAAGTTAAATGTTTAGGCCTCAATATGTAGATGGGCTTTCATCAACCCACTAATGTTTCCTTTCGGCCCGTAAATTACCAACTGCCCGCAGTTTTGTGCAACAAAATAACACGCCTTCAAGGGACATTTATCAAGGGTATATCTGTCTTTACAAAATAGCTGATGAAAGAAAGATTTTCCCAATTTATCTCAAATTATGGTCAACTCAAAAACCAAAAACTCAGACACAAAAGAAACACAAATCGTCTTCAATCCGCGCGAGGCCCAGATCGTCAAATCAGGACCGTCCATTCAAAGCATTCACGGATCGTAAAATACGAAGCCGTACGATACTCCTCTGCCTATATAAAACCCTTGTCTCCCTTTCATCGCAAGCAAAAAATTTCTGCAATCTAGGTTTGACAAAATCTTATAGAAGACTCGGCAATTTCACTTCTAAATAAGGTATTTGATAATTACCTTACCTCCTCTCGATTCATAGGTGTTCTCTTTGCTATGGAAATCTGTGATTCATTCGGTTCGTTGCTGATTTTTCTTTTGCAGTTTTAATCGAAGAAGAAAATGGCTCGTACGAAGCAGACAGCTCGCAAATCAACTGGCGGAAAGGCGCCGAGGAAGCAACTCGCCACCAAGGTTCTAAATTCTTCTCCGTTTTCGCTCATCTGTGACTTTTTTATTTTCCTAGGGTTTGATTTTGATGATTGAAATTCGTTTTGTTGAATTCTGAATAGGCGGCGAGGAAATCGGCTCCGACTACTGGCGGTGTTAAGAAGCCTCACCGTTACCGTCCCGGAACCGTGGCTCTCCGGTAATAGTCCGATCCTTTTTTTTTTACCTTGTTCGACGGCGAAACCCTAGATCCAGATTTCAATTTTAACTTTAAAATTTCCCCCCTTTTCTCCGTGAACAGTGAAATCCGCAAGTACCAAAAGAGCACGGAGCTGCTCATACGCAAGCTTCCTTTCCAGCGATTGGTCCGAGAAATAGCACAAGATTTCAAGACCGATCTGAGGTTCCAAAGCCACGCCGTGCTTGCCCTTCAAGAAGCGGCCGAGGCCTACCTCGTGGGCCTATTCGAGGACACCAATTTGTGCGCCATTCATGCGAAGAGGGTAACCATCATGCCCAAGGATATTCAGCTTCCAAGGCGTATTCGTGGGGAACGTGCTTGATTTCTCCGTCACTTTCGAAGTTTAGATTTTAAGTTTTTATTAGTACATTTGCTGGTGGTGGTAGGTTTGTTCTTGGACCAAGGACTCCTTTGTCTTTTATAATGGTGTTTTTCGTTTTATTGTAAAAGATTTTTACAGATACTGAATGCTCGTACTATTTTGATTTATATGGTTGTAGGTTACCAAGTAATTGCTGATCCCCATGCTTGATTGAGCCGTTAAAACTTTGTTTTGCATAATTTCCATTCGATTGAGAAGCTAAGATAGACGAGACTTTCCACACATAATTCGTAGCTTAAATTAATTCTAAGTCGATTTTGAACCTAAAATATGGAACTTGGGTATTACTAGCTGAGGCTAACCAGTGGTATTTTAGTATCTCCAACTTAGAAACACATTCTCAATCCAACATACAAACACATTCTCAAACAACATACAGTAATTCAACTTATTCTCACATTCTCAAATTCAACATACAGTAATTCAACTTATTCTCAAACTCAAAATACTATTTTGTAATATTAACTTTCCATCAATTTTACAAACTACCTACATATTTACAATCTTACCATTACAAATATTATTGCCACCCATTTTCTTGGTCGACTTTGGAACTTATTATTGCCCCCATTTCGTGATAATGACAGTGTTCAGAATAAGGACACAACTTGAAAACTTGAGGACACAACTTGTTTTGTCCTTCGACACGTTTTTCTGACAGAATCGTTAGTCTTTTCTATTTTCTTTAGGGGTTTGTTCAGTCTCCTGTCAGGATCTGAAATTCTAATTCAGGCCCTGTCAGAAAAAATTAGTTTTAAGGATTCGATTATTCAGTAATAATTTATGGTCTGCAGTAACAATTCATTGTTCCGTAATAACAATTCATTGTTCTGAAAATAAC
>JAPQWV010005077.1:0-23000 GCA_027422505.1 Craterostigma plantagineum | reverse complement strand
AGGCTACCAGTGTGAAGTGTCCGCGTGGCGTATGAAACCACATTGGGACAGAAAGGCACCCTAGGGTTAGCCCTCCCATGAGGGTATTGCCACATATATATATATATATATATATATATATATATATATAGAGGTTTGCTATGGTGCCCACCTACCATGAGCAACCACCGTGAGCACCATAAGCAAATCTCTCAATTGTTTGATTTTTATCGATTCTCAACGACGCCAACACCTCCGTAGACCCTCTCATATCCATTGCTAACCTGAATCGCCATCTCAAACACGTTAATTTTTTAGAAAATCATCACCTCGGTACGTCGTCCATAGTGAATAAGAAATAATGAATTTTCTTAAAAACTAACGTGTTTGAGATAGCGATTTAGGTTAGCAATGGATATGAGAGGGTCTACGGAGGTGTTGACGTCGTCGATAAAAATCAAAAAATTGAGAGATTTGCTTATGGTGCTCACGGTGGTTGCTCACGGTAGGTGGGCACCATAGCAAACCTATATATATATATATATATATATATTATCCCTTTTGGATTCGAGTTCCATGATGGTGCATAGCAAGATAGCCGAGGGCCCTACATGGCAAGACAAGAAAAATAGGAGGTCTAGGAAGCATTGGCGCGGATGCCTTTGCAAATTAGAACAAGTGCATGGCATGCATGACTTTCACTTACTGAGCTTTATAAGCTCATTCCACGTATTTATGTGTTGTAGGTTCACTGGATCACGGTACGTGATCTTTATGATGGCGAGGCCAGAAGCTTCCGGAGGACTTTTGAGGTAGCAGTGTGTACATGGATGCGACCGACGTTGCGGGAAGACTATTTTGAACACGCATGCGCACTCACCTATGTATTTACGTCCTAGGAATATTTTGTAACGTACAGAAGAAATTCCTTTATATAAAAGGAAAAATTTTGTACGCATTTTTGTACCTTCTACTTATATATATTATATGCAGTCACGTGAATTAGTAATAAGAATGAGTTGCAGAAGTCAGGGGCGCCACAGGGCGGGGCGCCCCCGGGCCCAGGCCCGTTTTGACAGTACTATATGTGACTGCTAAATCTTTAAGAATTTGTTAGATACTATGGTTTGGGGGTAGATGCACTGATGAGCAATCACGATATGTATGATTGATACGTTAGGATTCCACGCCAATTTTATACCCCGTAAAACCGTAATTTCAATATTTATTTATTATAATATAGTCGAATATTATCGTTCACCCCAACATACCTCTTGTTTGACAGAGTCGAGCAAATGGATAAAAAATGAGAACATACGAACGCGCGTGGCCAATTTAGCAATATGGGTCTCTGTTGCAATTTTCAAAAGTACTTGGGACAAATCTGCAATTTGACCATATTTTCCTATTCTTGAAGTTGAATGGAAGAGCACGTGCACGTGAACACCAAGTCAAGGAAGATAATCTTTATGCCAAGAATCACGCCAATCAAGGAAAATATTCAAAGAATAGGTCAAATATTCAAAAGAAGATATACAATCTTTGAAGATTAAGTCCAATACTACACTTATATATATACATGCGATTGACGGCTGAAAAATGAGAGCTTGAGCGGAGCGACGGCTGAAATAAAAAGAAGCCTTTCGACGGCTGCGAGGACTTTTGACGGCGAAGAGCGAGACAAGTCGAGCACCGAAAAAGAGCAAATTTCTTATCTTTAATATTTCGTTTTCGACAATGTTTTCTTTCGATTCGTTGTCGTTTTCGTATAATATGCTAGCGTAATTTCTTTTGTGATTGAGGCCGTGTGAGACCGGATTACGACTACGTATTAATGCAATTATTATTTTATTTAATCATATGATTTGAGTAACGTATTATTTGTTTGTGCTTCATATGCGTACGTGTGATTGGCCTCCATGCATATGATTATTGATTGGTTTATGGGACGGACTAAGTGATTAGACTGATTAGAACTAAACATTGAATACCACTACGTAAAACCGACCAGAGATGGAATTCGGTTTCGTATGTGTGGTTTCCGATAATTTAGGCGCCGAAAGCGTTTAAACTCGGGGAACTTCATAAAGATCGATGCACGTATAGGAACTACAGTCATATAGACATATAGTTGATTGGTTCTCTATTTACATAGGGTTGCTATTGCGGGACAAACGAGTAGCACGTATGTTAGGAAATTCTACCTTGACTATGATTCATATTGATTAGATAGATTAGATTGCATGAAAACGTAGGAATAATTCGTGACGAGCATGTGTCTTAATCGCGCCGTCGTCAACTGCTCTATCCTATCTGTTTTATTCGCGTTTATTTTATTATTTCCGTCTATTATCTCTTTTATCAAATCATCAAAACTATAAAAATTCCTTAGTCTAAATTAGAATTAAGAATATTTTCTTAGAATTAATCGAGCTGTCTTCGTGGATCGATACTCGGATTTCGTCCGTTTTACTACTTGCACGACCTAGTATACTTGTTAGTATTTGAGCGTGTCAACGATCTCGCATAAGAGCATAAGACATCTTTATATTTTCATTAGATTTTTTCTTCAAGGGAAACACATCATCAGTTTGAACAAGTCGATCCTTATGCCTCATTGTAGTTTCATATCTTCTTAGTGTTATCTTGCTGCTATTATGTGTTTTATAGATTGAGAAGCAGGGGCGAATCTACGTTATGGCCCGAGGGAGCCACGCCCCCCCTCCCCCAAATTTTTTTTTTTCGAAAACTTTAGTACTATGTACATATGATAGATATACATTGTTTAATATAGATTAGCTGATAGATTAGTAAACGAATTCGTGAGTAGTACAATGGCTGGGAATGCTAATAGTGTTCGGTCGTAGGGATGGCAATGGGTCGGGTATGGGTCGGGTTTGGCTTGACCCGGGACCCGACCCGAATATTTATTAGCGGACCCGAGACCCGCCCCGCCTCGGGTCTGGACCCGCCCCGGACTGGACCCGAACGAACCGGGTCTGACCCGCCAGACCCGGATATATTATTTTTTTCTTTTTTCTTTTTTTTTTTCATTTTTTAAAAGAGAAAAAATAGAGAAATGCATTACCTGAGACTCGAACCCACGACCTCACCTCTGTAATACCAAACTTCTACCATTAGACCAACAGACTTTTTATTCATAATATTAACAATAACACTATATAACTTAATTACGAAATAAATTATAATATATAAATATTTTCGGGGCGGGTCCCGGGTCCGGTCTCGGGGCGGGTTTGGCAAGACCCGGGACCCGCCCCGGACCCGGCCGGGTAGAAAAATTCAAATCCACGACCCGCCCCATACCCGATTATTTTGAAAATACCCGGCCCATTAGGGGCGGGTTCGGGGCGGGTCCGGGTCCGGACCCGCCCCATTGCCATCCCTATTCGGTCGTTGGTTCTATTCAACATGCCACCAATTTTTACGGTTTTTTTATCTTTTCTTTTTTCTTTTTTCTTTACCTGTCTTTTGTACTTTACTTATTTACCTTTTTAAGTTCTCTATTAACCTACTCAACAATTTCAATTCTATTAATTTAATTTATTATTAATCCACAAAATTCTAATATTTGATATTGTTAGTTTTTAGTCTTATTTAAGTTTATATTCAACAGTTCTTTTTAGCTTTTCTATTGGTTTAAGTTAATTCAACAATTAAATTCTTTTACTTAATATGTATTATTTTTAACTTCTCTATCCTTTTTAAGGCTATATCAATTTAAATCTTTTAATCAATATTTAATGACTTTAATTATATTTACATTTATAAAAAAGCATTAACTTGCCAATACATCATAAAAACCAATCATCATAAAACTAAGTATGATTTTCCACAGTAATTTAGATTGTTACGTATTTATTTAATATCTAATTTTATTTTGACTAATTTTACTTTTCATTATCTATTTAAAGTTTCTTCCTGTAATCTCTATATCATACACAAATTATCACGCTTAGAGATATTAATATTGTGAGGCGTTGTCGTTGTTCGAGTTCAATCGAGGAGTTTTATTTGTCTTCTTATATTGATATTTCGTATTGATTGTCTTAATTTATTTTTTACTTTATGATTATTTCATGTGTTTCAATTAAAAATCTTTTTCATGGAAAAAATTTATCTTCGAAAAACACCAAATTAAAATAGATTCTACGTTAACCTCCCCCCACCCCCCGATAAAATATTTTTGGATCTGCCCCTGTTGAGAAGGTTGGCGAAATATGCTGCTGAAAACGACTATTTAGACTATTTAGGTACTATTGATTTAGAATCTCTGTCTTTTTTTTTTATACCCTCAGACAGTATAATCGTCATTAGCATCTGCAAATGCTTCGGAGAGGATATCATTAACTCACGCCTTCACTTTTTCCAGAATGAAAGTTAAAAAAGCATCAAGGTGAAGGCGGTGGTTGTGTATATATAAGGATTAGTACTGTCAATTTGGCAGGGCGGGCCTAAAACACTGGGGACCGCCCCGCCCTGCGGCGAGCCGCCTGCGTAATTTTTTTTCTATTTTTTTAATTTGAAATTTAAATTTATTAATAATTTTTATTTAATTATGGTATTTATTAATAAATTATGAATAAATATGATATTAATTATACAATTAATGATATTAATTATATTTTTCTAATTACATGATAATATTTTATTCGACCATGCACTGTTATGAGCGTTAGAGAGTTTTGATGAACAATATAATTGTGACGGCGTTAGGTCTATAAATTAAACAATTCGATTTGTGATCAATATAATGTCTAAGTACATGATAATATTCGACCATGCACTGTTTATGAGCTATAAATCGGTTAAAGTGTTGAATTTGATTCACATGTGATTTTGTGATTATTTAATGAAACTATGTGATCGCATGTTATAGGCAGCCCATATGATAGGATATATCGTTCTGTGCTATATATGGAAATAACGCATGAGATATCCTACTGAGTTATAAAAGGAACATATGCTGTTTATATATGGAAAGTGATATATCCGTTGATACTAGTTTATTCCTGGATGAAAATCTCATAGAAAATCGGCTGCATGCTTCCAACTGATTTAAATGTGCGAAATCGTTTAGATATCTTTCCTTATACTGAATATGATGTTACAATTAGGAAAGATGTGATTGTAGGACTTTGTGGATGACGTGCTAGTATATATGCTATATGCATATTGGAAAATATCTTTGAAATATAGAAACCTTTTTATGATATTATAATTTGAATAAGATATGCTCTGATCTGATTTATGTGCTAAACATGGTAAATATATTGAACTGATACTATGTGCTAAAAGTAGAATCGATATGATGCTATCTCGTGTGCTATACATGGAAACTGAATTTGAATTAACTTGTTCTAGAAAATGTAGCAGGGAATCACTTATGGAAAGTTCTGTTACGGTAGATATTATTCGAAATGATTGAATATGCCTTGAGAACGAATCTGAGCTTTAATATGGAATATGATCATGCTTTAATATGCTTATAACCGTTGTGATGATTTTCTAGAAGCATGTTTTACATGGCATGTTGATTCTCGAAAATTACATGGACTATATGCTTGATTTGGTGATTAATATCTTGATCTGACTTTCCATGTAAAGTGTTGAGTGAAAAAGGTTTATATATGAGCAACACTTCATAATTTCGAGCACTTAGCATTTGCGGATATACGATTATTAGCGTCATGAGCAGAAAACATTATTGAGAGATTCCTGAGGCTCCACTTGCGATAGCTTTCTGCCATATTGAGCTTTAACTTGCGATTCCATCACTGAACGAGTTATTCCAACCCCCACCGTATGTTCTGTCTTTGGACATGTTGTCTTCGGACGTGAGCAATACCAAGGAGGCAAGGTCGACATTTACGCACACTTGAAGGGAATGACGAGTTCCGGGGCCCTTCGGTAGCGAGCTGTGTCTGTCGGGATCGGGAGATTCTGAGGAACGAAACTCGGCGTGTGGTAACCTAGTGTGTCTAGTGTTCAACTTGTTTCGGTTGTGTATTGGGCTAATCAATCAGTTTTGTATCCAGGTACGGTGCATTATAGTGATTGGTTAAACTCTTGGGGAGCAAACCCCAAGGAGAGGAGTAAACCCCAGTTGGGGATATAACCTCTCTAAAATCATGTCTCGTATTTACTTTACAGTTATTTTCTTTTCGCTGCGAGACAGACCCGACACACATCCGATGTTACTAGGATATATCAGACATACTCGTCATAAGCATCAGTAGGCATCTTTAAGTCACTACATCTTAGGATTTGTGAAAAGAGAAGCATAAATTTTTATAAGCCTAACTCACCCCCCACCCCCCTCTTAGGCACGTTTTTATCTTCACACAACTATCACAAAAAGCTGTTAAGAAGATCTGCAATGGAGGGATGGAATCTGTAAGAGAATTCGAGGTATTTGATCGACACGTGGTGTGCTAATATAATGTGCAGGTGCGACAAGTGATAATTTAAGCAAATACTTAATACTATCACCGACGTGCGATAGGCACTGGACCTATCGTTTGTAGTGTAGTAAAGTGAGTAAATGAGTATTGAACACGAGGAGTGGATTGATTACTAGTAATAACCATCGACTCGATATCTAGCCTAAATAAAGTACGCAAGTTGTTTATATTATGAACTAACCTAACGGATCAATCCTAACGAAACGAGAGATTCAAAGAACACGGCTAAAACTAGTAAGAGAGCTTTCAGACAATAAAGATGTATTCGGGATTATAATCCCGCTAGGTACTATCGGCTAAGACAATAAAATCGCTCTTACGTGATTAAGACTAAATCGCAGTAATTTCCTACTCACTCACGAATTTGTTGTCGCCCTAAACACTCGCGGGGAACTAAAATTCAGTAATTACTAACGGCGACGATCAAGTATTTGCTTTCGCCCTATACCCGAATCCTATCATCTATGAACGGTCTAATCGTTGTTTAGCTGTCACCCTAAATGATTTCCCACACATTCACTTTAACACATAGACATGTTACAACGAAGAAACAATTTCATAGATAGATAATAGTCATAAACACGAGTCACGATAAATATGTTCTTAACTACGAAATAACCTAGCGTTCATCTATTCCCAAACACACAAGAGATTTATCTACTCACAATTGACGGAAAATCAACGAAGGAAATAGAGAACAAGAGTAGATGACTCATGATCTTCACTACTGATGGATATAGAATGGTTTCGTTGTAGAGTCTTCGTTCCTCGTTCGGTTCGGCGTGAATTCGGCTTTGATCCGTCTCTTGCGCTTCGGGGGTAAATCTGGTGTCCTCTTTCGTCTCTCTATGTGTTAGGGTTAAGATCTGATCGGTCCCCTTCTTTCTGAGTCGAATTTGGGCTTTTATAGTGATTGTCGTAAGTGACACGGCCTGGGACATGGGCCTTCACGGCCGTGACTGTTACCGCCTTGCTTTACACGTGAACATCATTGCTTCGATTCTCTGCCCCTATTCACGGCATGGTGCACAACCATTCACGTCCGTGATATTGACTTGAGGATCTTGATGTCACTCTCTGCCTCGATTCACGGCCTGTGACATGACGCGTCACGGCCGTGAATCTTGTCCTCATCGGCTCGCTTGCCTTTCTGTCGCTTGTCACGGCCTGGTACAGTGCAGTCACTGTCGTGACTATCTACTGTGCTTTCGTAACTTGTTCGTTTTGCCTTATTTTCACTCTTTTTTCGCCCGATAGCTGTCCTAAAGTCCTGAAATATCAAAATAGACGTAAATAGAGCAAATAAATGAATAAAATGATTATGAAACTCTATTATGACCCAAATAAATACTTCAATAAACGTATTAAAATACGTTTATTAAACCTCCCCACACTTAAGCATTTGCTTGTCCTCAAGTAAATTGGAAGTCAGAAAAGGCATCAAATCAAGCAACTTATCATCATAGCTAGAAAGCACAAAATGGAATCAAGCAAACAATCATGAATAGTACACTAATGATCGGCACTTATCAACCTGAACTTTCTTAGCACTACTAATCGAGCCTCATACCTCGCAAGGATTCGCTCAAATCACTCAGTGTATAGGCTGGTATATTAGTGAATCGCTCAAATCGTGCGTTAGTCCAATCCCTACCATAGGCTTGCATGTTAATCGCGTATCTTCTACTTAAGGTGGCAAGCGTAAATCTGAGGGTCTTTTTCGGGTTGACATGGGGTCCAATAACAAGCATAGACACTAACACACTTAATCTTAAAGCTAGGACACATAAGCGAAAAATAAAAGAATATAGCATGATCAAACTGACAGTCACATGCCCCAACATAAGCTCAACATGCTCACTCTGAAATCCTAGACTTTCTGTCCGACCCTCTCAACTCAGTTCCCTTTCATTTTCTGCCCTTTCACCTTAGTTATGCTCTAATTTTTGTGCACTGCCCTTATTCCCTAAACATCAGTGTTTGACTTTTGTCGCAAAGAATACATCGTCACAGCGAATGCCGTGTACCTACGGATACTTATTACCAAAACCTGTATCCTACAAAAGGTTTATGGGCAGGCTTATGCAAGGGATCGGGTCATTCCAGAAAACGGTCTAGTAGGATCGAATCATTTCACTGAATAACTGAGAAGAACATTAAACCAGACATTGAAGCAGTTAACCCTCAAGTTCGACTTCTGCTCTATTCTAAGCAGAGGTTCAGATGATCTCTGGAGGCTTATTTGGGTCAGCGGTTTTTTATAATTTACGAGGTACGAAACGAATAGACTCTGGGGATTAGTCATGGTAGGGAGATTTGGCCATGGACTTATTTCCTAATGCTTTCCACACTAACGCACCAGAAATAGTTTCAACACATATCAGACAGACAAGTTCTAGCGAGATATAGACTAGGCACGTCACACAACCAAGAAATGAGCATAAGCTTGTCAGGCTCAAACTCTCACAACGTAAATGGGTTATGTATACGAATCTCTCAGAGCAGCGCTATATCTATTCAAGCATACCCAATTCAATTAATCATACATATTCTAATCGCAGATCTTAGAAAAATGCAGACCAACTCGAGATAGATGCAAACAATCATGCCTGATTTCAATCATTCATGCCTTTCTGAAGAAATTGATAAAGGCACGTCATAAAAAACTTTCACGTAGTTTCTCGAACCTAATTTCCCCTCCCCACACTTAAGACGTACGTTGTCCTCAACATAAAAATTGAATAAACGAAAGGGAAGCGAAGGTTTAAGAGAACAAAACTCCCCTGACGAAAAAATGACGTGGTCGTGACTGAACGCGTGATGGTCGTTGTGTCGTAAGGCGTTATGCATATCCTGCCTAACTAAAGAGAGAAATATACGTAAAATAGAGTAGTTATAGATTAAGCTTATAACATAGTTATAAACATCCTAAGCATAGACAAGATGAGAATAGACACAACGACTACTCAAGCAAACGAAATGTCTACAAAAAAGAAAAGAAAAGAAAGGGAAAGAAAAGAAAGCGTCACTAAGGTGGCGGCGGCGGAGAGGGTGGCCTTGGCCGAAGGTGCGCCAGCGACTTCTTGGGAATCCCCGAGGGTCCCTGGACCCACGTTCCTAGAACGGCGGAATTTTAAAATCTTAACTACAAACACGAGAACGTATTGACATAAAGAGATAAGAGGTCAGCCATGATACCTTGTTGAAATCTCTTAACGATGGCTAGCTTCGAATCCTTCGAATCCCCGAGGCGTAGTGCCCCTCTCCTATGCCAAAAGCACACGAACGGGACGCCTTCTTTGTGCAAGATCGTCACGCCGGCACCTTACTAACGTAGCAGCTGTTCTTGCATGTGTGGCTAGGGAAAGAACGAACTGTGTGCTGCCCCCGAGAGAGAGAGAGTGCGAGAGAGAAAGTGGTAAGAGGAGAAAACTCTTAGTTTTTACTCTCTTTTGCTTGTATTTCAAAAATTTAGCTTTCACCAACTTTAGGATCTCAAAAATCCTTCTTTATACCTCTTCGGATCAGCCAAAATAGGTTAAGGTGGGTGGAGAAAAATCTTCAAACCTCCCCTTTTACCAAGTATTCGTTTTACCAAGTAATGAATTCAAAATTCAAACTTTATATTTAATTAATTAAATATCCAATACCTTAATTAATTAAAATACCATATCTAGAATATTTTAAATATATAATATCTAATATAAATATATTTAATATTTTTCGAAATTTTATCTAATAAAAATTTGAAACTTATATATATCCGATACACATTATCTAATATTATTTCTCTAAGAAAATAATAAAGATCTAAATCTAATTTAAATCATATACTAAATATTCAATATATATTTTCTTTCAAAAATATATCGTGAGGTGAAAAGACCATTTTACCCCTCACTAGTCAAACTTAGTATTTTCGGCAGATCAAGGCTTTGGGCAAGCCCCAAACCCTAATGTCACAATCTAGGACCTAGCCTTGTCTCTCTCTGATGACGACGTTGTATCGGTTGCCCTTTTTAAGCCCGACTCTCTTGGTTCGTCTCAACCAGCCCAGGAGGTATCTAGGAGTTCGGTATTCACCTAGCCAGCCTTGTGGTACAGAACAGATCCCAGGTTGAGTACGAATTTGATCTAATCATAATCCACGAACCGACTCTATGTCGAGTGAAAGTCACGCATAGTCAAACTTACAGAACTCGACTCTATGTCGTTTATGTCGGTGAAAGTCTTAAACTGCACTCCACGACTATCATTAGTCAGTTATATGCTCTGGCCAGAGACTTGGATAAATTCCCGCACATTAAGCTTGCCATAGGACGTTAACCTCGAATTTAATCTAGACCGTAAATCCCGCTCCGCGGTTCAACCGGCAATCACATCGAAAAGTCAAGACCGCATTTCGCCGCTGACCCATGCCATCGGCAAGACGGGCCTAGCAAACTAGTGACAAGTCAAGACCTCAAGATCAACCCCAAGTTAACCCTTTCGATCTAAGGTTCACGCATACTACTATAGTCAATCGTTCGATCAAGGATAATCCAAGCGGGTGATCGTTCGATTACGAGTCAGTGTCCAAATACGGATAATCCCCTGATTCATCTTGTATCATTGTCATGGGCTCCCACTTCCCAAGTGAACGATTGGCACAACCATATTGGACCCATCAACAAACAAGTCGTACGTGTCATTCCAGTCACCCTACTGGAGACTTAGACTTGTGGACTATTTTAATATTGCAGTATCTCAGCTTACTGGTGCCCCTCTCTGTCCCCACAGAATCAGTAACTGAACTGGCAATATTTGGGTTTTATTAGTTTATCTTATCCACCCAGACTGTAAGGTGAAATCTTTAGACTAATTAATAATTTGCCTTTTAATTTATTCATCCAATAATTAATTAATGATAAATAAAGTCATTCCATTAATAGAAGTAATCAAATTACATCACTAAACACTACACATTAGCAAATTACCCTCGTACTCCCAGTCCTCGTACGGCATCTAGGGCCTCTTCGTCGCGTCGCAGTGCGTCGGGGTTCATGCACATCATCTCCTGGCGCAATGCTTCGAGGTCCGTTGCCGATGCGTATGGGGCGACGCCGGATGACTCGCCCTGATAATATCCGAAGGAGTAGTTGCTGCCTGTCGTGTCTGTCTTCACTGGGTGAGGGCCCTCGATGCAGAGCTGGTCGGTGGGGACGTCGACGTGGTCCGTCTGGCCACGATACATCTCATGCCAGACGTACAGCTTGTTTGTGTGAGTCCAGGCGGGTGCCTTCACGAGCATCTTCATCTTTACGAGCATCTCCTCGTTCAATGGGTTGCGCCCGCCGACGACCTCCATCTCGGGTGGGTTCGCCGACAATAGTGTCGGCCCTGGACGACCTTGGTGACGAACAACCCCACCACTATTTTCCCGCGGGTCCGGGTCTCTGCCTGAGTGCTGAATGCGTGTGCCAGCTCCATCCCCAAGTGGACCCGTTCGCCTCGATGCATCTTGGCTAGGTAGAAGAGGTCACGAAGGGTGATCGCTCCGTGCGAGTCGCCACTTGGTGTGAGCGAAGTCGTCAGGAGGCGGTGGATGTAGCGCAGTCCAGGGCTCCTGAGTGAAGACGCCTTCGAGGTCTTGACGCTGAAGTTCGGCTCGCTGGGTCATGCAATGTCGGCGCAGTAGGCCTGTCGGACCACTGAGTTCTGAAGGTAATCATTGTAATGCTTGTCCGGGATTGGTCCTTTGCGGCCGAAATATGGCACCGGTACTCCAAGTGCCGTGCAAAAATCGTCGATGTCGACTGTATGCTCCTCAATAAACACCCGAAAGTTGACGGTCTTCATGCCGTACTCCTCGTGGGAAAGGTGGAAAGGAATTCTAGGGTGAGCTCCTTGTACGCCGGTCGTCTATTTGGAAGAAGGTGGCCTATCCACTGCACGACAAGTATTGTGCGACTTGCTGGTCGATGTGGTGCTTCGCCAGCATGTCGTGGTCGATTTGGTCCATAGGGATGAACTCCATCGCCTTCAGCCTGTTGTACCGTGCCGTTTTGGCCTCATCAATAAATTGCTGCATAGCAGCTAGCAATGTCGGTGTAGAGCCGTGTCGCCTTTGACGAACGGGCGAGCGCGAGGTGGGGTCACGCTGAGCGGTGGAGCGGCTTCGGCCCGCAGTACCTAGAAAATGCATGTGAGCTCGCGAAAAATAACACTATCAAGACAGCTCGGCTCGACCAGAAAAACGACAAGGTAGATACATTGTTCATATGAAAATTCAAAGTGGCCTTTCGTCAAACACATAACGTGCAACTGAAATTATGCAACTCAAGTCCAGAATCTGAGCAAGCAAACGTACCAACATCATTCATGAGATAAATCAACGCTAACTATCACCCTCTAAGCAACAAATTACGCTGATAGTTTCCAAAAATCACCAAATTCGGAATGAGGGTTCCTTTTTTCGAAAATTAAAATGAAATGAACGAAATCATCAAATTAAGCATGCACAAAGTGTTATTAGCATGTAACCATGAAAGAGCAAGAAAAAACACCCAATTAGGCTCAATTTCGAAAATCCCCAAATTCGAAAATTAAGGTTCATAGTAAACGAATTCTAAATTTTTGGTCAATGTCAACGAATTGAGCACTCTGATGATAGTCCCATCGTGTCTAAGACAAAGAGTAATGTATTCATGCCCAGATTTAACGAAAATCGATGAAATTCTGCGAATTGAAACCTAAGAGAGTTGGAGAAAAATTGTACCTTTCGAGCTTAAATGAGTTTGAATCGGGGTTATATGGGTTTTCCGGTGTAGGGTCGGCGGCGTGGTGTTGACGGCGTTGTAGGTGGTGGTCGGAGGTGGTTTTGGGTGGTGGGCGTGAGAGGGGATGAAAGTGAAGAAAGGGGGAAAAATTGGGTTTTTGGGGCGCGGTTACGTGTTTCTAGGGTAATTTTTTTTTAAATCCGTAACTGTCACGGCCATGAAGCATAAGCTTAGCCGTGAGAAAAGGCAGTAGGTGATTCTGATCGTAGTCACGGCCGTGCATGGTAAGCTGCGGCCGTGACACGAGGCAACGAGTGCCACTGGACTAAGTCACGGTCGTGAAGCATAAGCTTCTTGCCGCGACAGCGAGGTACTTGGTTTTTTTGACCCGTAAGAGTCCCGACCGTGAAGGTGTACACCTTGGGCCGTGACTAAGGGCAGAGAACTCGCACAGACTTCGCTTTTTGTCATGGCCGTGATGGCTTAAGCCACAGGCCGTGAAACGGGACAGTGTGCGAAGGTAGGGATGTCACGGCCGTGAGTCCTTAAGGACAAGGCTGTGAACATTTTTCTTGTCGAAAACATAACTGAAAAATACCTGAGTTGCCTCCCAAGAAGCGCTTACTTTACCGTCTTTAGCCAGACGTATCTTCGTTTGCTCAGGAAGGCTGGAAGTCCAGATAGAGCACTTCTTTTTCGCTCACGTCTTCCTCGCCTCCATTATAGTGCTTCAACATGTTCACCTTGAAAGTGTAATACCTGGGTCCCGTAAGTAAGCCGGCCAATAAATTTGCATGCATATTATGTGCTTATATGATTGCACATTTGATATCTATTTAATTATGTGCATATGTGATATTTAACATTATGTGTAACTTAGATATGGAAGTAGAGGAAATTCGAGATGAGTATGAGAGGGTGAATTTGCGAGTTAGGGAAGTTTGGTTATCATGAGTTTGTGGAATAGGTTCGCGAATTGAAAGGAATTAGAACCTTGCATGGTTTGAAATTCGCGAACTAGGGGGATTTAGTTTCACGAATTGAGAAAATTATGAGCATGTAAAAGTATACTTCGCGAATTATAAGGATTCGTGAAGTGTGGAAGTGCAAAGTGTTTTTACGAATTGAACTTTGAACCTTTGGAGTTAGGAAATATTGTAATAATAAACTAATTATAATTAAGTAGGAAAGACAAGTGGGAGACAATGCTTTTCGGATTAGGTAAATATCAACGTTAGGTTTGTCCTTTGTTGTCTAAAGCACTAATGGAGAAGTAAGATTAATCATTTATTCAATCATAAGAAAAATAAATCTAGAGAGAAGACGAAGAACTCAAACTGTAGAGGTTGAATTTAAGCTTGGAGAGGGTATATCTTTCTTACTTTCATCTTTGCGTTTTTATTTTGATTTAGTATGTTTTAAGTGTGTTAGATACGAGAGGCTAGATCTGTGTAAGTTTTATAAAGGTTTTTAATATTTGAAGGTTCAAATGTGATTTGAAGTTTTAAAGAAGTTCGTTGTGTTCTTGAGAAAAAAAATGTTAATCGAAGGTTTTCAGATTTTAAGTATTTAATAGTGTTTTTGGTGGTGATGGGGTCGTGAAATATGAGTTTCTAGTTCGCGAATTGTAAGTAGTTTGCGAATTGGGAGTTAATAAGTTAATTGAGTTCGCGGGTCGTGTTCGCGAATCGAGATTTGCGAATTGAGACAATTTTACAAAGTATGTCAGTTCGCGAATTATATGTAAGGCAAAGTAGACTTCGCGAACTGTATATATAGGTTTGCGAATCCATGAGACTTTGCGAACATGTGGTGTGCGAATTAGTTTTGCGGGTTGATTCAACTTTGCGAATCCATGAGAGTTTGTGAAGTTGGGGAGTGCGAATTGAGTTTTTGCGAATTGGGAATATTGCTTCGCTAATTTCTTTTGCGAATTATAACAATTTGCGAATTGTAGAGACTTTGCGAATTGTGTGTGGGTTCGCGAATCTGTGTAACACTTCGCGAACTTGGTCAACAGTAGACTTTTGCGGGTTTATGTAATGTACTTTGCGAATTGGGTCACTTCGATTATAAAAATTTTTTTATACCATTTAATCAGAAAAATATTCTGAGTCTAATGGGCATAGTCTCTCGTAACGCCCGATCATAATTTGCCTCTCGGTGTCTTCAGGGCCAATTTACGGTATAGGCAAACGTCCTTTTTTATGGAATTTCCGAATGAAAATTTACGTAGTCAACTAATATAATATATAAACTGATTTTATTGTCTTTTCGTGGTTAAAGGACGATATTTTAGGAAACTCAACAGACCGGTTAGCGATTAGCTTAAGGACGTCAGGTAAGTGGGAATCTCACCTACAACACATAATTTGTGTTATATGTATTTGTTTTATGTGACTATGTGCTTTGATGTGAATATGTGGTGATGATTGATGAAGTGAAATGTTTCGATATGCTTTTGCATAGTAAACATTTATTGCATTATTATGTGACATGAGCATGTGCGTACACGAATGATGTGAGGATTAGAAGTATGAGTATGCACAGTATATGATCGTCATGAAAACAAAATATGTTAGAAGATATTAGTATTTGATGTAGACTCATGAAGAGTCATAATATAGCTACTTCTACAAAGGCACCATGACGGGGGTAAACCGTCGAATTTATGTACCTAAATTATTTAGGTAGCGGACGAGGGTCACCTGGACGAGACACATGGCGTAAGCCAGAGTGCCAGGAAAGGCAACCGCAATAAAAAAGGACGATCGCCAGATAGAGGGGCGACCTGATGAACGATAAAACTGGAGATAAACCCTAGTTTATCTTAACCAGAGTGGGCTGACTATCGTATTGTATCTGAATAGGATTTGAGCTCATTTTATGGTGGTGCGAGTAGTAAGTTAGCTATGGGCCTGATAGAAAAAAAAAGGAAATGGAAAAGAAAATGATAAAAGAAATATGAGTATGTGAGTATTAGAAAGCACTGGCGCGGATGCCTTTGCTAGTTGACACGTGCATACATGCATATTTCCACTTACTGAGCTTTATAGCTCCTTCCATGTTTTTATGTGTTGTAGACGCAGTGAACGCGGTACGTGAACCTGTGAAAGGCGAGGCTGGTCCTTCTGGAACTTCCGAGGACTTTTGAGGGTGGTGTGTACATGGATATGACCTGTGTGGCGAGTGTTATGTAAATTACGCTGTGTTTTGTAAAATATGTTTGTATTGTATGTAAAACATTCGAATAATATTTGTATTGTAAAATAGTAGTGTGTGGTGAGTTTTGTAAAATCGAAAAATTCTATCGGTATTTCGTATGTAATATATTTATATTTCTATAGTCACGTCAGTTAGTGTAAGATAATAGTAGTAGATGGCGGGGCGCCACAGAAAGTACCCTGCTCCATACCTGAAATCTCAATAATACCCTAAGGGAAAACACGAGTACTAGTGAACGGCCCCGACCAACGTGATCTAAGTTTGCCGGAAATAGCCTAAGTCGAGAGTTAAAGAGGAGGACCTGGTCCCCTTCTTGAAGCTCTCGTCTTTGCCTAATCTTCTTATCATGGTAGGCTTTCGAGCGCTCTTTATACATTCGGGCGTTATCGTAAGCGGATAAACGCCATTCGTCTAACTAGTTAATTTGGAGTTGTCGCTTTCTGCCGGCATCCCCCAAATCAAAATTCAAGGACTTAATTGCCCCATAGGCCTTATGTTCGATTTCTACGGGAAGGTGGCACGTCTTCCCATAGACTAATCTGTACGGTGTAGTGCCTATGGATGTCTTATACGCAGTCCTATATGCCCAAAGCGCATCGTTCAATTTATTCGCCCACTCCCTACGGTTCCCTTCTATGGTCTTTTCTTGGATGCGTTTCAACTCACGATTTACTACCTCGACCTGACCGCTAGCTTGGGGGTGGTATGGGGTGGATAAGCTATGTCTAACACCGTAACGCTCTAATGTACGTGCAAACTGGGTGTTACAAAAATATGTATCCATATCACTAATAATGCACCTAGGCGTCCCAAAACGCAAAAATAATGCTCGCAAAAAATCTAACGACTACCCTAGCGTTGTTCGTGGGCATGACTTGCGCCTCGGCCCACTTGCACATAATCCACAGCGGCAGGATGTACTTGTTGTTATATGAGCTTGGAAATGGACCCATGAAATATATACCCCATACGTAAAAAATTTCGCAAACTAAGATAAAGTTCTGGGGCATTTCGTTGTGTCTCGAGAGATTATCTGCGCGTTGACACTGATCACAAGTGTCAACGTACCTTTGGGCGTCTTTGAAGATCGTAGGCCAGTAGAATCCGCTTTCCAACACCTTCTGAGCGGTTCGGTTGGTTGCGTAGTGCCCTCCGGTCGGTCCGTTGTGGCAGTGTCTAAGAATCTGTGTTCCCTCGGGAGAAACAACACATCGTCGTATCACATGGTCTGCGCATCGCCTAAAGAGATACGGATTTTCCCAAAAGTAATACGTCAGGTCCAAAAAGAATTTCTTCTTTTGCTGACTAGTGTACTCCTTTGGTAGGACCCTCGCAACAAGATAGTTAGCAAAATCTGCAAACCATGGGGTATCGTCACTTACCACTTGTATCGAGTATAGGTGCTCGTCTGGAAATCTGTCTTGTATGGCCTTTCCGTCCTTGTGGTATATCTCGGACTCCTGTATCGAGAGAGGTGATCCGTCGCCAAATATTCTGCACCTTTCTTGTTTCGGGTTTCTATATCGAACTCTTGAAGGAGTAGGATCCACCTGATCAGCCGGGGCTTGGCATCCGGCTTTGCTAACAAGTACTTAAGAGCAGAGTGGACAGTAAAAACAATAACCTTAGATAAGATAAGATATGACTTAAACTTGTTGAATGCGAACATGACGGCTAACAACTCCTTTGCAGTGGTCATGTAATTGGCTTGGGCTGCGTCTAACGTCTTGCTCGCATAGTAAATCGGCCTGAAATGGTTGTCCTAGTGCTGCCTAACACGACCCCAACTGCATAATCACTAGCATCGCACATTAGTTGAAAGGGCAGCCCCCAGTCGGGGGCTACCATAATGGGTGTTGCGTCGCTCCTTAAGTAAATCAAACGCATGCAAGCATTCATCGTTAAACTCAAACGGAACATCTTTTTCTAGAAGTCTGACATGGGCCGTGCACTCTTAGAAAAATCTTTAATAAACCTACGATAGAATCCAACATGTCCTAGAAAACTCCTAATCGACCTCTTGTTCGAGGGAGCAGGCAACTCTTCTATCGTCTCTAACTTAGCTCGGTCCACTTCGATTCCCTTAGAGGAAATATTATGGCCCAGAACTATGCCATCTCGAATCATGAAGTGGCATTTTTTCCAATTAAGTGCCAAGTTCATTTCTTCGCATCGTGCGAGTACGAGCTTCAAATTAGATAAACATGCATCGAACGACGACCCAAACACAGAAAAATCATCCATAAATACCTCCATTACCTCACCTACCAGTTCATCGAATATGGCCATCATGCATCGCTGGAAGGTGACTGGAGTATTGCAAAGACCGAATGGCATCATTCAATACGCCAACGTCCCGAACGGGCACGCGAATGTGGTCTTCTCCTGGTCCTCGGGTGCTATGGGAATCTGCAGATAGCCTGACAAGCCATCAAGAAAGCAATAAAATGAGTGACCGGATAATTTTTCTAATATCTGATCAATAAAAGGTAAAGGAAAATGATCATTTCCCGTTGCGTCGTTCAACTTCCTGTAATCGATACAGACGCGCCACCCAGTCACGTCCTCATCGAAATTAACTCGTTCTTCTCGTTGGCTAAGACTGTCATGCCTCCCTTATTTGGGACCACTTGGACCGGGCGGACCCATGCGCTGTCTGAAATGGGATAGATCGTCCCCGTTTCTAGTAACTTGATCACCTCCTTCTTGACGACGTCCTCCAACACGTCCATGCCAAGGCTTTCTTGTGCGCTCTCAACACGTCCAAGAGCTGGCTCTTCTGCTCACCGTCGAGGCTTGATGAGATGATGACTCGTAGCCCTCCGTTGCTGCTGAGAAATGCATACTCGAGGTGGTCGAGCAGCAGCTTCAATTCTAGGACCGGTGGCTCCTCGACCGAGCTCTTTCCTTGTCCCCTTTGCTGCTCTCGTCGATGGCTATGATGGGCTCGTCGATCTCCTCCCCAGACTCATCATCGCCATAATCGTGTGAATATCCTGCTCACCGACCTGTGACAGAACTTGCACAGAAAAGAGGAAATCGTGCTCAAAGACGTCTAAGAAATAGCATTTGTCATCTTGCTCGTTACTCTTTTTCATTGAGTCGGCCATATTAAATGTAACTTTTTCTCCATCTACCGTCAAAGTTAGTGTCCCATTCCTAACGTTTATCATGGTCTCTCTCGTAGCTCAAAACGGTCTACCTAAAATCAAGGGAACAATTTCATCTTCCTCCATATTTTAAAATAACGAAATCAGCAGGGATCACAAATCTATCGATCTTGACTAGGACATCCTCGATAACACCTTGATTGTACTTTAACGATCTATCTGATAATTGGAGGCTCATCCTAGTGGGTCGTGGTTCACATAGTACTAGCGCTTAAACATAGAATACGGCATAAGATTAATGCTAGCACCAGATCAGCTAAATCACGCTCAATCACTAAATCGCCTATAAGACAGGGAATAGTATAACTCGCTGGGTCCTTAAGTTTATTCGGACTCTCTCTTTGGAGTATCGCCGAACACCTCCTCGCAGGCATACAGTGGAGACGTGTTCAAGCTTCCTTCTGTTCGTCAGCAGGTCCTTCAGGAACTTCGCGAAGCTGGGCATCTGCGTAATGGCTTCAACAAAGGGTAAGTTAATATGCAATTCCTTACACGTACTCATAAATTTATCAAACTGTGCCTCGTCCTTGTCCTTCTTCAATCGAGCCGGGTAAGGGATCTTCGGCTGGTATGGCTTCACTGGTGGCCGCTGGATCTCCTTCACCTTTTCCTTTTCGGGCTCGACCTTCTCCTTCTCAGCTTCGGCCTTCTCGACATCGTCACCTCTGATTTCCTCCACTTCAGGCTCGTTATGGATCTCAAAGTTGGTGTTCTCCTTGGCATTCACTTCTTGCAGTTCTCTCCCATTCCTCAAGGTTACCGCCTTGCAGTACTCCTTAGGATTTGGCTCGGTGTAGCTTGGGAGCGATCCCTGAGTACGCCCCGCCAATTGTTTCGTCATATGGCCTGTTGCTCCAGCTTCTTGAGCGAGGTGTCTGTGTGCTGGGCACACACGTCATTTGCCTCCATATACTCCTCCATCTTCGTCATTCGACTCTCATGGGCCGCGGTGGTGTTGCTGAAGTTCGTGAGGAGCGTCTTCATCATGTCCTTCATCTCCCTCATATCATCAGATCCTCCTGCGGGTGCGTTCTGGTACTGCCGTGGCGCACAATTTTGGAAACTGGATGGTCTAGGCTGGAATCCCGGCGGTCCTTGCCCCTGGTGGATCTGATTCTCGTATGCCAAGTTGGGATGCGCTCGGGATTGAAAACTCCGCTGGCCACCTTGGTAATTGCCCATGTAATCTACGTGCTCCAGTGGCTGCCCGAGTTGGCATTGTGAGGTCTCGTAGGCTAGGCCACAAATTCCACACAGCGGCATGTATGGCGTATGCTGTGTTGGCGCGGTGGTTGTCACAGCGTTCACGGGCTGACTCTGCCCAGATTTTGGAAGGAGTGCGCCAATCATGATCTGCAGCGCCGCGATTTGTTGTTGGAGTGCCTCGAATTTGGCATTAGTGGTCGTCTCCTTGCTCACTCCGAACACGTCTGGCGTCTTCATCCACGTATTACCCCTCATTGAACTATTTCTAAGTAGTCTTCTATCAGGTTCCAAGCATCGGTCGCACTGAGCTTCACGAGCCCTCCTCCTGCAGCTCCGTCTAACATGTGAACAGTCTGATCATTGAGCCCCTCGTGGAATCGGATGATCTGGACTGCCTTCGACATTGTGCTGGGGGCACTTCTTCAGTAGCGCCTTGTATTGTTTCCATACCTCGTAGAGGTTTTTTGAATTCTTTTGGTGGAAATGGGAGATCTCAGTCTTCAACCTTAGAACCTTCGACAATGGGAAATAATGGCCAATGAAGGCGGCTCGCATCTCTTTCCAAGTAGTGATTGATCTAGGCGGCAACATCTTCAACCAGTCCATCGCCCTGAACTTGAGCGAGAATGGAAACAACATCAATTTAATTGCATCACCCGTGACATCGTTGATCTTGATGGTGTCGGTCATCGTCAGAAAGGCCTTCAGGTGTGAGTAGGGATCGTCGTCTAGATTTCCTTCAAACTGGGCCGTCTGGAAGATCATCTGAAGCCAAGAATGCTTAAGCACGAAGTTGTTGCTCTCGATCGGCGGGATAACGATCACCGACTTCGTACCGCCTAGTGCGCGTTCTTGAGCAAATCTTGTAGCGATTGTTCCTCCTTCGGAACGTTGTGATAGGTGCTCTATGGTTTGCGATTCTCACTTCTGTATCTGGGCTATCTACGGATGCCTCTATGCGAGAATGTTGAGTTGATTCCTGAGAGCTGTCTTCTGAGTAGTTGACTAACGGCTCCTTAGAGCTGGTGGAAGTTCCTTCGGTATCGTACTTGAGTTGCCTTCGCAACTTACGCTCGAAATCTGGGTCTGCGTCAATGTTGGGGCCCGATGGATGGCTTCGAGTCATTCACCGTTGAATTGTACCTTCAATAAACGAAAATAAAAATTAGCGAAGAACAAATCGACACGTAAACGGGATAACGAAAATAATAATGACTAAAATAGCAAATAACGCAAATAGTAAAAAGCAAAGAAAAACATCAAATAACAATGGCTAAAGTACCGAACTACGGTGATCCTAATATCAATCTATTCCCCGGCAACGGCGCCAAAAACTTGATCGACACGTGGTGGCTAATATAATGTGCAGGTGCGACAAGTGATAATTAAAACGAATACTTAATTACTATCACCGGCGTATGATAGGCAGCGGACCTATCGTTTCTAGTGCAGTAAAGTGAGTAAACGAGTATCGAACACGAGGAATGGACTGATTACTAGTAATAACCTATCGACTCGATATCTAGCCTAAATAAAGTATGCAAGTTGTTTATATTATGAATTAACCTAACAGACCAATCCTAACGCAACGAAAGATTAAGAATATGGCTAAACCTGGTAAGAGAGCTTTCAGACAATAAAGAGTGTTCGGGATTCGAATCCCGCTAGGTACTATCGGCTAAGACAATAAAATTGCTCCTACGTGATTGAGACTAAATCGCAGTAATTTCCTACCCACTCACGAATTTGTTGTCGCCATAAACGCTCGCGGGGATCTACAATTTAGTAATTACTAACGGCGACGATCAAGTATTTGCTTTCGCCCTATACCCGAATCCTATCATCTATGAACGGTCTAATCGTTGTTTAGCTGTCGTCCTAAACGATTTTCCACACATTCACTTTAATACATAGACATGTTACAGCGAAGAAACAATTTCATAGATAGATAAATAGTCATAAACACGAGTCACGATAAATATATGTCTTAACTACGAAATAACCTAGCGTTCATCTACTCCCAAACACACATGAGATTTAGCTACTCATAATTGACAGAAAATCAACAAAGAAAATAGAGAACAAGGGTAGATGACTCATGATCTTCACTACTGATGGATATAGAACGGTTTCGTTGTAGTCTTCGTTCCTCGTTCGATTCGGCGTGAATTCAACGT
>JAPQWV010005076.1:0-23000 GCA_027422505.1 Craterostigma plantagineum | reverse complement strand
CGGCTTGGTGAGTGTGAGGAAAGTGAGGTGCGTGCTTAGTGGTTTTCTTTCTCCACGGTTCCTCCTCTCTTAAATTGTACAAGAGCTGGTCCTTTTATAGACAATGGTAGCTATTAAAAGGCTTCAAGCCATCATTTTCGATGAAGAAACATAGAGCCGACTTGATATCTCAAGTATATCTTCCAAATTTCGTTATTTCAGCTTCTATGTTGACAACGTGCAGCCATAGTCTACATTCCGCTGGTTTTTTTATTTCTCCTTGAGCCATGCGTGATGTGTCTGTGAGCTACTTGGTTTTTCTTGACTGCCCTTAGTGTGCTAAGCCGTAAGGTTGTCGTGGGTCTTGTCTTCAATAGAGGTGTGCATAGTTCGATTTGATCGTGTATTAGCCTCTGCCTCTCCTTGTATCTATGTTTATGTTGGGCTTCAAGGGCTGAAATGGGCTGATTTTGACTTATCGCCTCAATCATTTGGGTTGTTATTTGGGCTCATTTCTCAAATTCCTTCTAAGTCCGAATCTTCCCGATGTTTGGCCCTTTTTACTCTGTTAGCGATTAAATTAATGGATGGGCCAAAACCGTCCAAAATTGGTAACATCAGGGATCAAAAGTGTCACCTCGGAATATGGGGGACCAGAAACGCTCATGCCTCAAACATCGGGGACTAAAAATGTCGTTCGCCTGCGAAATGGTGTTGAACAATCATGGACTTGTTTCATCTCATGATGAACTGAGTTTGTCGGAGGCAGAGGTGAAGCGGGTGAATTCGAGTGACGTTAAGCCATATGAAGAAGAAAACATAGAGAAGCAACTCACTGATGAATGTTATGCTTCTTTTTCCAAACATGATTCTTCGTACTCGTTGCAAGAAGTTAGTCAAGATTGCTCATTGCAAGAATTTGGATGTATGATGACCGATGACCATCTTCTCTCAAATGCTTACTCTATGGATTTCGAATCATTCGGGTCTGTCCCTGTTGAAATGTCAGAGAAACTTTCATCTGATTTGGATTCGCATTGGATCGAACATAAGAAGATAGAACCGTGGTGGCAAACAACTGATAAAAATGATGTAGGATTGAATGTTTCTGAAAGGTCACCTCACCACATAGGTAAGTCTGGTCTTGCAGAAAAGGTGTCATCAGATAGAGATCTACCTCGATTTCACCAAGTTGAACATTTAAACATAGAAGAAACGAATATCTCTCGTGGAGATCTCGCTTCAGTCACACACAAATATTTCCCGCACAGATGACACCAGTGAAGAAAATGGTACTTCGGTAGTTAAAACCAAGGTTGAAAAGAAAGGACTTGCACAGTGCCTGGAATGTGAGCCTAATGGAACTTCCAGGGTATTTTTCTCAATTTCAAAATGGAAAAATGCACTGATAAAAAGAGGTAAAACTTATTCATTCTGCGAAAACTGTAAGGTTTCTGCAATCTTGTTTTGGTCTCTGCAGCAGCAATTGTAACATTTCGTCCCATACCGAGCGTCACTGTAGTATCGGTCTCCAGCGGGACCAGTGGGATAGGCCCACCACACTCCGACTGATAGTCTGGCCCCACTGTACCACCATTAACCTTTCAACGTGCTTTGTCCTCACTCACACGCACCTGAACAAACTTCCCAGGGGTTCACCCATCCCAAGATCACCACAAGTCAAGCACGCTTTACTTTGGAGTTCTTATGGATGGACTCCCGAAAAGGCAGGTCGACCTTGGTGATATGGGTAGTACTATCCATTCACTTATACTATTCCTAGCCTGACACGCCCATACGTTGCCAGTCTTAGGATCCACTCTCATTTGGTGTAGGATCGGTTCGTTCATGTACCCCTTCGCCTAGAAGCCTGCCATGAGCCGCTCCTTGTCCGTGCACTTCTCTGGCACCGGCGATCACTCCCCGCCCTCATCGGCGCGGACAAGGAGCAGCTCCTGGCAGGCTTCTAGGCGAAGCGGTACATGGACGAACCGATCCGACACTCGAATGAGAGGGGATCCTGAGACTTTAAATGTATGGGCGTGTCAGGCTAAGAATCGTATAAGAGAATTGATAGTACTACTCATATCACCAATGTCGACCTACCTTTTCGGGAGTCCATCCAAAAGACCTTCGAAGTTACATGTGCTTGACTTGAAGCAATCTTAGGATGAGTAACCCCCTGGGAAGTTTGCCCAGTGTCACACCCTCACAAATTTGACCAAGAGTCGGGGCAAATTGGGCAATGACCTTACGAGCCAAGAGTGTCGAGGCGCCCCAGAACAAGACTTTTGGGACCGGCCAAGCTTGTCGCGTGCGGGACGTCGATATAACCAACAAGGCCGAGGCACGTAGCACCCGTTAGGCAGGAAGACGTGGCTATGGAGGTTATCCACGATTGTTGGCCCATCCTGATTCGTGTAGAACCTTCCGGAAGATCGTGGAACCATGCGGAACAATGTGAGTCATTCTAGAGAGTCAAGAGTCCAAGTGTGGAGAATGCTATGGAACTCTCTAGAGAGGAATATGCCTTTGGATATTCCTGGAATACTCTAGATTGTAAATAATAGCCGTTAGATCAAGTAGATCTTAGCCGTCCATCGAGTTGGGCAACTAGTATAAATAGGGGCTTAGAGTAGTTCATTTGTATGAATCGAACAAGTGGTAATTGCCTTCATTTTAAATACATTAGTGTGAGAAAGAGTGAGTTCTCTTATATACAACACTCATGTTGGTTTTCCTCTTACACTTAGGCACGTTCAAGCCGAGAGTTGTCCGACGCTTTGTTTCCTTTCGTGAGCGTTTTGGGTGGTTGACTTAGTAAAGCACGCGAGGGGCTGCTTAAAGGATTAGGTGCCGCACGGGAGCTAGCAAGCCATAGGTCCGTGACACCAGGGTGCGTGTGAATGAGGACAGAGCATGCTGTAAGGTTAAATGGTGGTATTGTGGAGCCAGACTATCAGTCGGAGTGTGGTGGGCCCAACCCCATAGGTCCCGGTAGGGACGAATGCTACAGGGACACCCGGTATAGGACGGGATGTTATAGGTGGTATCGGAGCACAACCTCTCGCAGTACGGTGCTGGTTCGGGACGAAGTCGGCGGAAGCTGATGGGCATGTGACGCCCGAGGCCGATGAGGGCGGGGAGTGATCGCCGGTGCCAGAGAAGTGCACGAACAAGAAGCGGCTCCTGGCAGGCTTCTAGGCGAAGGGGTACATGGACGAACCGATTCGACACTCGAATGAGAGGGGATCCTGAGACTGACAATGCATGGGCATGTCAGGCTAAGAATCGTATAAGAGAATTGATAGTACTACTCATATCACCAAGGTCGACCTACCTTTTCGGGAATCCATCCGATAGAACTTCGAAGTTAAGCGTGCTTGACTTGAAGCAATCTTAGGATGGGTGACCCCCTGGTAAGTTTACCCAGTGCGTGTGAGTGAGGACAAAGCATGCTGAAAGGTTAAATGGTGGTACAGTGGGGCCAGACTATCAGTCTGAGTGTGGTGGGCCCAACCCTATAGGTCCCGGTAGGGACGGATGCTACAGTGACACCCGATATGGGACGGGATGTAACGATCCAACTTCCTAGATACGTATTTTGGCGGATTTTTGCAGCGTAAGTAGCGAAAAACCCATTTAATTAAAACTTTTAAAATATAATAATACAAATACGTTTGATGTCTAAATCCATAAGTTCAACCCAAACACATTTTGATTCATTAGGCCGAAGACCAATAAGGCCAAGCCCAAATTTAAAAACGCGAAACATAAACCCATTCCACAGGTCGCGTCCCATGTACTGCGCCGCCCTCAAAAGTCCGTGGAGTCACCGCCGTCAGCCATCTTACCTACACACGTAAACCCTGAGCTTTTGCCCAGTAGATGGTGAAAATATACATGAACGCAAATGCTCTCACATCCCAAACTCGACACATCTCACAAAATGCACGCTCGACTCTTTTCTCATATCTCATCATCATCTCAACTCATCTCATCACAATCCGGGCCCGAGGCTTAGGAACTAAAGGCAACACGCGCGCGCAGGGATCCGTAGCTCGGGAGGCCCCACTCCCCACAAGGGGTCAGTTGCTCGGGAGGCCCCACTCCCTCCATATAAAGTGCGCTTAGTCCTAACCTCACTCATACAACTCATTAACATTTCTCATTCATAAACCATCTCACTCGCGTCTCTAGACAACACTCCGTACTCCCCTCGTATCACGTGTATGCAAATGCCGTGCAAATAAAGATGCAACACATAAAATGCAACATATCCTTTCCACATTACATATCGGCCCGAGGTATTAGCTCAGCCCGATTCCCAACGTCAACACTTCGACAAATAATTCGGATCCAAAGCCCTCCGATTTTTAATCGGCCCGAAACCGTAACCACAGAATTCCCTCTCGATCTTAAACTAAAAGTTCTAAGTTTAATTCTTTCTACCTTACGAAAACGTCATGCAAGCAAATTATTATTATTATCACATGAACACGAAAAATTCGATGAATAACATGCAAAACACGTAAAATTCACAAATCCTAATATTGTTTACGTATGTAGGTGATCTTCACCTACCTTAACTCCGGAGAAATCTAAATCACGGGGTGTTTTCGTGTGATCCCGACCCGTGAGCTTCGATCCCGGGCTTCCGAAGATTTTTTCTTCTCCTCCTTCTCCTTTCCTTCTTTCTCTCTTTTTCTTTCTCTCCCCCTCTCTCTCTCGGCCTCTCCCTCTTCTTTCTTTCCTTTCTCTATTTTTGTTTTGGCTTCAGGTGTGTAGAGAGGTGGCCTTAGGTGTCTTTAAGTTTATTAGTTGATTTTTATTTGTACACTTGCATGAGGAAATGGCATCTTAGTTGGGATCTTGTCCTCTTCCTCTCATTTCCTCTCTTTCTCGTCATCTCTCCCTCTCTTCTCCTATTTGCTTTGTTTTATTTGTTAATAACTTGTCCTAATGTATTATAGTAAGTATATTAGGTGTTGAATGTTATTATTTTATTTCAAGGAAAAGCTAACTCTCATGGAGACACATGTATGGTAGTGGAATCTTGGAGATGCCTTTATATTTATTTTATTATTATTATTATTATATATTCATTTATTTGGACTTTCATTCTTGTTTTCGATCCATTTAATTTTTATTAAAGGACCAAACTTCCAACCTTTTATTTTGGGCCATTATTTTCTTCATTTGGCCCATAAATAAATTTTTGGTCCATTTAAATTTTTGGGGCCCAATTGTAATTTTGGACTGGTCTCGAAAAAGAAATCAATTTTGTTTCGCACATTTCGAATATTATAGAAATAATTCCGTATTAAATTTTACGGGTATTACATCCTCCCCCCTTACAAGAATTTCGTCCCCGAAATTAGAGTATGGGAAATAACTCGGGGTACTTGTCCCTCATTTCGTCTTCTCGTCCCAAGTGGTTTCTTCCAATACTTGGTTCCGCCACAAGACCTTCACGAGGGATATATTCTTATTTCGAAGGCATTTCACCTTCTACATCAAAATTTCCACCGGTCTTTCTCCGTAGCTCAAGTCCATCTTCAATTGTTGATGAAATGATTTGCCCTGCACTACATGGCTCGGGTCTAGGACGTACTTCCATAATGTAGACACATGGAAGACATCATGGATTTGTGCGAGCGATGTGGACATCTCGAGTTGGTACGCCACTTCTCCAACTCGTTTACAATTGTGAAAGGTCCGATATATCTCAGAATCAACTTCGCTATCTTCCCGAAACGTTTTACGCCTTTCATTGGCGAAATTTTCAGAAAGGCTTGATCGCCTTTGTTGGATTCCAACGGCCTTCGTCTTTTGTCTGTATAATTTTTCTGACGACTTTAGGCCGTTTACATCCTTCCCCGGATTTACTTTTTTCCACAGCTTCAGTCATTTCACGAACCATTTCGGGACCTAACAACGCCTTCTTGCCGATTCATCCCAATGAACTGGGGATCGACATTTACGCCCATATAAGGCTTCGTAAGGCACCACCCTGATCGTGGCTTGATAGCTGTTGTATAGGAAAATTCGATCAGTGGGAGGTATTTGCTCTAACTTCCCCCGGAAATCCAGAATGCACGCTCTCAACAAATCTTCAAGCGTCTGGATTGTTCTTTCAGACTGTCCGTCCGTCTGAGGGTGATATGCCGTATGAAGCGACAGTTTTGTCCTCATGGCATTTTATAAGCCCCCCAGGATTGGGACAGAAACCTCGAATTCCGATCCGAGACAATTGAAATCGGGTCCCATGGCGTCTCACAATATATTAGGTTTTTGTAAGTCCTCCTTTCCTTAGCCTTTTCTTTCAGCATCATGCCTTCTAGTTCTAGCGATATTTCTCGCGTAGCTTCGGGTAGTTTTGCTGGGGTAGAGTAGAAAATAGAGTTAATGGGTTTGAGTGAAAATTAGTGTAGAAACTAGAGTTTATGGGTTGGAGTAAAAGCATCATTTTCTGAGAGATGTGGTCGAAAAAACGCGCGCGCTGCCCAGGGGGAACCACGGGCGGGCGGCCTGGGCACTGGGCGCGCCCCATGGGCGGCACGCCTCGCCGTAGTCCACCGCCGCTCGCCGCCGGACCTCGCCGGAGCACCACCAGGCGCGCGGCGCCAGTAGGCGCGACAGGCGAGCCTCGCCAGGCTATAGCCTGCTTCTTACACGCTTTCTCTCTCTCTTTTTTCTTGTCTGAAATTTTCTTGAACTGCCGTAGATTTGTTGACGTCTTAAGTTTCGGCGTTCAACTATATATTGTAAGACGAGAAAATTGCAAAAAAACAGATCTGAATTACATTGAAAGTTCTGTTTATGTTGCAGAGTTCTTCAACTTGAAATAAATAGGATTTAAATATAAGGTGTTCTTATCGTTTATGTTGCAGAGTTCAGAAATTCATCAAGTTCTGTACCGTACATATAATAATAGTTCATGCTTGTGATTTCATTGTTCTTTTATTGGGATAAAAGACTTCAATAGTACTACTATGCATGATTTCAGATAAAAAACCATATAACCTCCAAAATTATTGAATTGTCCGATGTATCGCGGCCAGACCGACCAAGGAGCCGTCCCTGATGACCAGCTCTACCTCGACGGCCCCCACCCAATGGAGACAATTTTCTGACATGGGTACCTGTAAAAATTTTATCCAATTGGATAATATATATATATATATGTATGTATGTATATATATATATATAGTACGATGACGCTCAACGCCGCCCTGGTGGCATAGAAGCCGATCGACAATTTCGGCCGGAACAGAGCCGACCGAAACGTAATTTCGGCTGGCTCAGATCCGACCGAGACACAACTTTCGGCTGGACATGCCGCGCGCGCGTCCTGCGCAAGGGTCTCGCACCTTGCGCATGAGTCCCGCACATGTATGCCTTAGCGCGCGCGCGTCCTGCCTAAGGATCCCCCACCCGGGTAATGTTTTTGTACCTATTCCCAACTACCCCAGTAAAACTATAACTCACTCTCACCCTTATATTTTTTTTTCTTTCTTGTTTTAGGGTTTATCACGCACAAGAAACCTCACTCCTTTTGAATCAGAATCCAATCTGTTTTACAATTCCCTTGTTCTGGTCATCACCACCGCCACTACTACCTTCCCTCTTATTCTCACCATCTTTTATACCCTATCCTGATTGTCCTATGGCCAAGGTCTCGTCGTAGTCGATTCCTTCTTACTGATTGTACCCCTTAGCCACAAGTTTAGCTGTATTACGAATTACCACACCATCCCCGTCTTTCTTGTTTTTGAATACCCACTTAGTTCCGATTACTGTCTTCCCTTTCGGATGGGGAACCAAGTTCCAGACCTGGAGACGCTGGAATTGATTTATTTCTTCTTGCATAGCGGCCCAAAGGCCCCACACGATCGCGGGAGCCGCCCGACGAAATCCGACATTTCGGCGCCGGCAAATGCCTAAAGACCTGCTTAGCCATACCATCCAAACAAGCCCCAATCGGATGCTCTTAACGCATAAAATCGAAGTTATAATCACCCAAAATGATACAGAATCATTGAAACTTGCCGTTGTTGCCCTACTTGGGTGCTGCCACTTCGTTTTTATGCTCTAAAAATTTCCTTACTCAAATCTAATATGATGAGCGTCACATTACAAAGGCTTAATTAAAAATAAAATAAAATATTACAGTAACTAACTAACTAAAAAAGAAACCAAGTTTTTCCTTTTTTAAATAGAAGAGTCGTTTCGTACAGAGTTGAGGTTGAGAGAACACCGCTTTTTGTTGTTTATTTACAGTGTGCAAAACCAACGGCCTTTTTTTGTTGTACTTCTCCATTGAATTAGTTTGATTGATTGGCAAGAAATGGGCTGATTTAGTCAATTTGTCGACAATCACCCAGATTGCATCATGGTCCTTTACGTTTTTTTTTTCTCAAGAACGATATAATGTTGGCTTCAACGTTAACGTTGCTAGTTTTATTTCGATCTTCCACAAATTGATTATTTCCACTCCGAGTTGGCACAGGTTCGTATTCACTGATTTATGGCTCAAAGCTTCTGCGACTACGTTCGCTTTTCCTGGGTGATAACTCGAGCCATCGTCTTTTGCCTCATGTTTAACTCCTTCTGCGTGAAGAAGTACATTGGGCTTTTATGAACTGTTAAGATCTCGCATCATTCTCCGTATAGATAATGTCGCCAGATTTTCAGGGCAAACACCACTGCTGCGAGTTCCAAATCGTGTGTGGGGAAATTTTTCTCGTAGGATTTGAGCTTTCGGGAGCCATACGTAATTACCTTCCCGTTCTGCATCAACCCGCACCCCAAGCCATTTTTTTAAGGCATCACTGTATACCGAAAATCTTTCCATACCAGAGGGTATTGTAAGAACAGGAACTGTTGTCAGTCGTTTCTTCAACTTCTTGAAGTTTACTTCACAAGCTTCCATCCACCTAAATGGAACGTTCTTCATAAATTAATGGCTTTCTTCACCGTTATTGTCACATAGAGATCTGTAACTTTCGTGTTGTGATCAATAAGAAAGGAAGCTCGGTTGATCCATGGACATAGGTTGAAATTCTGTCTTGTTTGTGTTTTAGTTCGCCGTACTAAATTCATTGATGTGACAGAGTCTACGAGTGCATGTAAATACGGCATTGATTTAAATGTGAGCACAATTTCTTTGTCGTAATGGACATCAACATCTTTTTTTGAGATTTTGGATTGGATTTTTGTGATAAAAGTCCAATGTGATTTTCTTCCTGTGCGTGATCTCTGAAATCGAGATTACGACGCTCGAAGAAAAATCTGATCTCGAAATTTATGAAGTTTATCTTTATACGGCGTTCGAAGGAGACTCGAACTTAATCTTGCTTATCCTTCGCTTCACTCACGCCTATAAATAGGTACTTGATGCACGCTATTTTGCACCACAACACAATTCTCTCCAACCACATCATTTAATTTTCGTAATGTATAATCTTGGAGGAAATGCTCCTCAGGAACCTTTTTGGAGGAAAATCTCGAAAAGCTTAAATTTGAGTTATTCCTTCTTTTGGGATTGCTCTTCGCGGCAATCGCCATTTTTGTGATGTGGGTTGCCACTCGCTGCAGTTGTGTTTAATTTGCGAAAGGTTATGTCATGGGAAGCCGCGCCTTTCTCTGGCATATTGGAAGAAGGCGCCGGCTGAACTTCTCGAACGTCGTTGATGTTTTATCTTCTAAGGTTTTGTATTCGGATTGTAATATGATTTTCAGTTATGTAATCGTTATGCATCGACTCTATCATGTTTTCTCTATGTTCTCTTCTCGCTTCCTAAATTTCTCAATTAACCCATGTTTCTCTACGCCCTCGTCCCATTGTTAAAATTGTATACAAGCTCCGATTTTTAGAAAATTTTATATCGGTCAACTCTCTTTTATTTTGCCGTTTATTTATTTTAACTTTCCGAATTTCAGCTTGGTCCAATTTGGTCAAGCCCAAATTAACAAAGCCCAAATTTTGGAAAGGCCCAAAATTTAAATTTCGACGAATTCCAAATTGACCCGAATTTTTACCCGAATTTTTAAGCAACCCCAAATTCTATCAAAAATCCTAATTTTTTTTATCATTCTATCAAAAATCTCTAACTTTCGAACACATCAAGGAGCACATAAAATCACCCAAATATTCACGTAAAGCATATATCTAAAAATCATAAATCACATAATTACGTATTAAACTTACAGGCGTAGGCTGATCCTCCAGGATTTTGAGCGGCAATACATGGACAGTCTACAGAACCTATAACCTAACGCTCTGATACCACCTGTAACGACCCAACTTCCTAGATACGTATTTTGGCGAATTTTCGCAGCGTAAGTAGCGAAAAACCCATTTAATTAAAACTTTTAAAATATAATAATACAAATACGTTCGATGTCTAAATCCATAAGTTCAACCCAAACACATTTTGATTCATTTGGCGGAAGACCAATAAGGCCAAGCCCAAATTTAAAAACGCGAAACATAAACCCGTTCCACAGGTCACGTCCCATGTACTGCGCCGCCCTCAAAAGTCCGTGGAGTCACCGCCATCAGCCATCTTACCTACACACGTAAACCCTGAGCTTTTGCCCAGTAGATGAAAATATGCATGAATGCAAATGCTCTCACATCCCAAACTCGACACATCTCACAAAATGCACGCTCGACTCTTTTCTCATATCTCATCATCATCTCAACTCATCTCATCACAATCAGGGCCCGAGGCTTAGGAACTAAAGGCAACACGCGCGCTCAGGGGTCAGTAGCTCGGGAGGCCCCACTCCCCACAAGGGGTCAGTTGCTCGGGAGGCCCCACTCCCTCCATATAAAGTGCGCCTTAGTCCTAACCTCACTCATACAACTCATCAACATTTCTCATTCATAAACCATCTCACTCGCGTCTCTAGACAACACTCCGTACTCCCCTCGTATCACGTGTATGCAAATGCCGTGCAAATAAAGATGCAACACATAAAATGCAACATATCCTTTCCACATTACATATCGGCAAGAGGTATTAGCTCAGCCCGATTCCCAACGTCAACATTCGACAAATAATTCGGACCCAAAGCCCGCGCTCCGATTTTTAATCGGCCCGAAACCGTAACCACAGAATTCCCTCTCGATCTTAAACTAAAAGTTCTAAGTTTAATTCTTTCTACCTTACGATTCACTCCAACGCCAGATTAAGTTTCAAAAATACTCTAGAAAATTTACAATTAACCCCTCAAAATTTCCGAAAATTGCATAATGACCCCAACCGAATTCATTAATCATTTATTTAAACTCAAAAGTTTCTAGAGATTTGAAATTGACCTCAACCGCATTTATTGATTATTTATTTAACCCCATAAATTTCTGAAAATTTAATTTATACTCTAGCCGAAACTCAATATAAATTTTTAGAACTCAAACTTTTGAAAAGTTTCAATTTGGTCATTATCAAATATTATTTAGTCCCAATAACTTTTAAAAAGTTCCAATTTAATCCTAGCCGAATTTATATATATTTATTTAGCATTCACAACTTTTGAAAAATTCTAACTTCATCCTAGCCGAGATTATATTAATTTAACTAACGTCCCTAAACTTTTGAAAAGTTCTAATTTCATCATAATCAAAATTATATAAATTTATTTAGCACCCCAAAACTTTTGAAAAGTTTTAATTTCTCTCCAAAAGAAATTCAGTATTTTCATTAAAATATTCCCTGTTTGAATTTTTACATTTTTAATCCCCAGATTTTTGAAACTTATCAATTTAGTACCCGAATTATTGAAAATTGCACAAAGGACCCCAATTATTTATTCCAAATTTTAAATATGTCTTAAAAGCTTTATATTTCTTTAAAAATATTCTTTGTTCGGAATTTTACAACACAGACTCCCCAGATTTTGTAAAAATTCGATTAAGTCCCCAATTTTTAAAAATAACTATTTTATAGGCTGTTTTGCGACAGTTTCGTATTTTTCAATGATCACGGAGTAAACGATGTCCGATGGTCCTGAAAGTTTAACTATAGATAAAAGACTTGCAAATATAAATTCTATCTGAAGGGATTTTTAATCCGAAGTTTAGATTGTATGATATGAATTTTTGAACCTCGAGGCCGAAATGAATAAAGAAACCCTAATTCTCCCCAAGTTTTGCTCTATCCTCTTAATATAAAGTCCTCTATCCCTATTTCCAAATATTCATAGATCTAAAAGTGCTCAATCTCATGCTTCCTAAGCTAACCAACGAAAACGTCATGCAAGCAAATTATTATTATCACATGAACACGAAAAATTCGATGAATAACATGCAAAACACGTAAAATTCACAAATCCTAATATTGTTTACGTATGTAGGTGATCTTCACCTACCTTAACTCCGGAGAAATCTAAATCACGGGGTGTTTTCGTGTGATCCCGACCCGAGAGCTTCGATCCCGGGCTTCCGAAGATTTTTTCTTCTCCTCCTTCTCCTTTCCTTCTTTCTCTCATTTTCTTTGTCTCTCTCTCTCTCTGGCCTCTCCCTCTTCTTTCTTTCCTTTCTCTATTTTTGTTTTGGCTTCAGGTGTGTAGAGAGGTGGCCTTAGGTGTCTTTAAGTTTATTAGTTGATTTTTATTTGTTCACTTGCATGAGGAAAAGGCATCTTAGTTGGGATCTTGTCCTCTTCCTCTCATTTCCTCTCTTTCTCGTCATCTCTCCCTCTCTTCTCCTATTTGCTTTGTTTTATTTGTTAATAACTTGTCCTAATGTATTATAGTAAGTATATTAGGTGTTGAATGTTATTATTTTATCTCAAGGAAAAGCTAACTCTCATGGAGACACATGTATGGTAGTGGAATCCTTGAGATGCCTTTATATTTATTTTATTATTATTATTATTATATATTCATTTATTTGGACTCATTTCTTGTTTTCAATCCATTTAATTTTTATTAAAGGACCAAATTTCCAACCTTTTATTTTGGGCCATTATTTTCTTCATTTGGCCCATAAATAAATTTTTGGTCCATTTAAATTTTTGGGGCCCAATTCTAATTTTGGACTGGTCTCGAAAAGAAATCAATTTTATCGCACATTTTGAATATTATAGAAATAATTCCGTATTAAATTTTACGGGTATTACACGGGATGTTACAGCAATAGGTTCAATCCAGCCAAGGTGGTATCATCATCTTCATCGGATACCTCTGAACCAACGAGTGGTAACTGTTGGGGTAGGCCCGATTAATTGACGCCGGCCCCCGAACAGCGCAACGTGGCGATAGCGGAAGCGCGTTTTGAACCGAGCGGCGTAGGGTGCCGAATTTTTGATTTTTAACATCTAAATTCGACCTAGCGCCCTTCGGCTTCTCCCGAGGGCCCAAGATACTGCCCTGAGCCTCAGGAGACCACGTCTAATTCGAAGTTCCTAAATTCGAATTTATTACAAATTTATTCGAATTAATAATTTCGTTCCAAACTAGTTCGAACAAAGCGGCAGCCGACAGTGTTTCGACTATTTGGCAACAGAAACGATTTCCGATCGATACCAAATTTTCCAGATTGATTCTACACTTCCCAATGATTGTAACGAGGGGTCTTTCGAATCATTCCGATGTCGTTTGGTATTTTTCGCAAAATCAAATGAGTGACTCGAAATTATCAATTCGACTAAAACGGCAGTCTGCCGTCTTTTGACAGTTTGACAACCGAAATGATTTTAGATCAATACCAAATTTTCCAGATTGATTCTACACTTCCCGGCGATTGTAACGAGGGGTCTTTCGAATCATTCCGATATCGTTTGGTATTTTTCGTAAAATCAAATCAGTAAGGTTCGAAATATACCGTCGGTGTACGTGAATGCACCTCGGATGGACGTCGCAACACCTCGTCTGGCTCCCGGGGCTTCCGGGCTAGATTGTCACGCCGGTATGTCCTTGATTGAACCTCCGAGACTGCTCCTGATGGCTAGAGGCAGTTCGGTTCGGGCGTCGGGCTTCGTTCGAACGATCCCGTGGCTTGAATGATGTGATTTAAGGAGTACCAAGTACACTCTTTTCTTATTCTCTAGCTTTTAGTTATTAAGAGTTGTGGCAAGTTCAAAGCAAAGTACCAAGTACCATTACTTAGAACCTTAGCATCTCACTTTTGCATGCTCACCTTTGTAGTAAAATTCCACTAAGGTTAGTTTATTTTTATTTAAGTGAGACACTTGTCTTGACTCAAAGAATGAGTCATATGCCACCTCAATTATGTGGCATTCTAGAAATTGTACACATGTATAATGACCAAGTCAACATGCAAATATTCCATATAAGCCCTTTAGATTTCTAAATTCTCAATTTAGTCCCTCAATTTTAAGTAATAAAATAATTAAATCCAATCTAATTATTTTATTTACAATTGAGCCTCATTTAGTTAATTAATTAAGCACTTAAGACAATCTCAAGTCCTAATTATTCCCGTGACCGTCACCGGAATTTAACTAAATCACCGACACCTCGTGTCAACTATGCCACTACCTCAACGAATCCCATTCGTTAGGTTCTAGAGAAAAGTCCGCCGTTTTCGTTCAAGTTCATTACCATTTTTAAGCGCGACTCTCTAGGTCCGTCTCAACTGGCACGGGAGGAATCCGTGAGTCCCGGTATTCGCCTAGCCAATCATGCGGTACCGGACAGATCCCAGTTGAGAACGAATTTTGATCTAATCGAAATTCGGGCGAACCGACTACAGTGTATACATTTAAATACCTCTTACGCCTTTCACTTGCGTCCCGGTTAGGTGAGAGCCATGTAAATGTCAAACTCACTGACCTAACTCTATGTTATAATCGAGACCCAACCGATTATTTAAACTCCGCTCCGTATCTAATACGAGCGAGCTTTCTAAGCTTCGACCGAAGGCTTTACAATCGTCGTTCTCCAGTTACCTCATAGGACGTTAACCTATACGAATATAGGCAGTGAATCCCGATAGCAGTCAAAGCCCGGAAATCACCTCCGTAAAGTCAGTTGCGTTTCGTCGCTGGCCCATGTCCCATTTCCGAACACTTGCAGACCTAGCCAACTAGCGACAAACCGAAATCGCGAAAGCAAATCCGTCAGTGACCCTATCGGTCTGAGGCTGCTATAGTCATTCGTTCAATCATTGACAACATCCTAGTCATGTGATCGAGACGAATACGAGCCGAATGTCCGAATACGCGATCTCTCCGATCACCGATATCTCCATCACGACCCACAACCTCTCAAGTAATCGGTCACACTACCCATACTATGTGGTCGTCAATGAATAAGTCATATTCGGATATCTAGTCACCCACCTAGAATCCTTAGACTTACGGACTTTTTATTTAATGCTGAGATAAGGACCGTCCGGTGTCTCCTCCCTCGTCCCCACGAGAATCAGACGTCTAACTCAAACATTCGGGTGTTATTTATTTATCGCACCGCCAGATGCCAAGCAGACTTTAAATTCGATAAATAAATAATAATGCCTTTATTATAATGAGAATAATATTCACTACTTTATTTTAACAGTATATACAATAAAACTGTCTATTGACCTATACATCATTGTGCGCCCTATACTATTCCTAGTCCTCGTATGGCATTCCAAGGGCACACTCCCTAACAGTAACCTCAGCAGAGCCCAGCAAGGGGTGATCATTTGACCAGTCGGACCGCCCCACCCAATCGGCCCAACCCAACCCAGACCGCAAGTGTCGGTTTAGCGATTTGATGGGTTGGTTCGGGTTTTGAAAATAAGACCACATATTTTGCAATCGGGTTTGGTTTTGTATTTTAAAACCGCATAAAACCGCACCCAACCGCATTTAAGAATGAAATTAAAATTTTCTATATTTTATTCAATAGTTCGTAAAGTAATAGATATAACTCGTAATAGAAGGCAAAAAATATTATTTTTTACTGCTGATATAATGACATCACTCATCATAACACGTTGCAAGCTAGGTTCTAAATGAGTTTTTTATAAAAAAAAAATAATATTATATAGTGAGAAAAAATTAGGTGCTATCCAATGTAACCCTTCTCGTTTATTCGGACTTTCAATCAACAACAATAATACTTGAAGTTTATATAAGGCGAGTTAAAACTTTGAGCCAATTTTTTTTCTTCCAAAAAAAATAGATACAAGGACAGGGCCTCGTCATAACACATTGTATGAGCTAAGTTCTAATGACGTTCTTTTTTAAAGATAAATATTATGTAGTGGAAAAAAAGTTTATATGTTTATTCAATGCAACTCTCCTCGTTTATTCGGACTTGAGATCAACAAATATAACTCTTGAAGTTTATAGAAGGCGAGTTAAAATTTAAAATCAAAACATTTATTTCTTCTCAGGGATAATTATAAACCAAAAATAAGCCCTTGCTTTATTTGCTTTACCAAAAGCCGGCCGTGAACAAGGAATATGACTTCTATTTATTACTATTATTGATACTATGATAATAACATATTTGTATATAGACTTCTATATTTGCAAATAGGTTGATATATCTTTTTGCCCGATCTATACTTAAAAATATTACACTTAATTTTTCGTTAAAACAATATATTAAAAAACGGCAAAAAACCGCCCAACCCAACCGCACCCAAGCAAACTGCAATATTTGGGGTTACAATTTTTTTGATCGGGTTTGGGTATATTTTGGAAAACCGCAATACATCGGGCCGGGTTAAAATTTTGATAAAAACCGCCCTAACCGCACCGTGCTCACCCCTTAGCACTGTGCCATTCCCAAACACGTTCTAGAGAGGCTGAAAAATTAGCCCAAGCAGCTTGCAACGAAAAGGATCACATGATAAACCTCTTTTTCCAACAAGCTTCTTGCCTCTTTGCTTGTAGACAATGGCTTCGCTTATTGCAACTTGAGACGATATGCCTTACGCTCAAGAGCAACGATCGTGGCAAATTACTTACCACTCCAGAATTCTCAAATTGGTCTCGTACTAAAGGCAACACGACAAGGAAGAATCATCAAAGGCAGGCTCGAAAAAGAACCATGGACGACCTAAACGCTCTGTAAGAAAATGTGTTTGCTTTTGCTGTCGGTGTGAGCCTTGTCAGTAATTGATTTTTTATTGGTTGGACTACTGGTTGGCTTTTCATGGCTTTCTAAAAGCAAATATCTATCTCTATTATGAAATATTGTAGTTATTATGAAATATTGGAGTGGATGTATATATGGAGTGATTAAAATAGAATGGATAGATGAGATTACGAATTAGTTGTTAATATTTTATGAGAATGTAATATTTTTTGTGGTTGTAATTTGAGAAATTTGCCTATAGGCACTTTGAGTTGTATTGTAAAGATACACCAAGTATTGAATTTAATTCTGCTTCCTCTCTCTCTAAATATTTCTCTCTATAATTATATATCACAATAATCATAATATAAACATTAATCACAATAATATTTCTATAACAATCTCGATGTTGTTGTATACGATTTAGACCTGCTGTTATATATGTATAATGAAAGGTCCAAGGTCTTTCAAGATTGTCTTTCACACATGTCTCAAGTATATGTATTAATCTATGTCCCAAGAGTTTGTCTGGGCTTTTGATACTATGTTCTTATTAGGCGTGTGTCTGTAAATTTGTGGTTAATGGTTGATTTTAAAGCGCCCTTTATTTTTACATTTCTTCTTTCTTCATAAGCGTGTGAAATTTCTGCAGACATAAATGAGGTGAATGGTGGTTTTTCTGCTCGTAATTCTTGAAACTAGTTCAGTCAATGCCAAGGAGTTCTACAAATTTAGAGTTGAATAAACATCTGCATAAATAACTGAAACTCAAAAACAGAAAATCGAAAATAAATTACAATTTGCATATTGGGAAAATCAATATTGCCTAGGAAATTTTTGAAAAGTAAAATGAGTTCGACAGTAGGAAAAGACTCCGCTGAATTCCAAAACACGGATTAATAACAAATTACAACTTTAAATTAATTGCACAAAGAAACATTTACTGTAACGAACTTGCAATTCCGCGTTTTTCTAAACTATTTAGAGAATCTCCAACCGGTACGTCATTTTTGTGTACGTCTTTACTCCAATGGGACTTTATATCTAACATTACTATTGTTTTGATTAGCAAAGATACTCTAGATTGTAGAGCACATACAATTTTCAACACGAAAATTGTGTTGTGCTTTCTATTTATCTGTAATTATTTAATAAAAAATATTTTAATTATATTTAAATATTAGATATTCTTATAATAATAAAAGGCAAAATAATATTAGTTTCCCATTATTTATTTGTATTTTCATTTTAATTTAATAAAATTATAAGTGAATAATATGCTAAGTTTATAGTTTAGTTAATTTTAAATATTAATTGTTATAATTTATTGACTTTTTAATTATTATAATAAGTATTTTAATATAAGAATTTGATTTTAGATTAGGAAATAGAGTTAATGGGTTGGAGTGAAATTACTGAAGAAATTAGAGTTTATAGATTGGAGTAGAAACACTGTAGCAGCTGTAATATTGTGCAGAATTAACTGTATCTTCATATTGCGGGTTAGAGATGCAATTAGGATAAACTTTTTGAAGTTCATATGACAATGGTGAAAATTTTCAAATCGGTAAAACTACATGGACATCGATATGCATATGTGGCATAATTCGACATCCAATAAGCATATTGTTGTCCAATATGTTATATACCACCATGTCATTCGAGAAATTGTCGCAATATATCCCGTTGTCGGAAATTTTGCAAAAAAATTTGAAAGTTTCTAGTCGAAAGAAAAAATGTTGAATCATGCAATTTCCTTAATTCATGATTTCATAAGCAATTAACCTTAAGTCATTCATGATAATAATACCTATGTTGGCTTAAACATCAATGGTCATCACAAAACACAAGAAAAAGTTACAAAAAAACTATCAATCATTATCGAGTTTCAACAGTTGGTATCAGAGCCATGGCGGGCACGAATGCTATCGCAGTTGGGCACCTAAGTTGCATAAGGCTGTCGAAGACGAATTACGACAAGTGGTGCATTCACATGAAGGCTCTGCTCGGGTCGCAGGACGCATGGGACGTTGTTGAAGCCGGATATACCGAGCATGAAACACCAACCGCCAACCAATTAAAAGAGTTGAAAGAGTCTCGCAAAAAAGACAAGACGGCGCTCTATATCATCTACCAAGCGGCGGATGAGTCCTGCTTCGAGAAGATCGCTGGAGCAAAATCTTCGAAAGAAGCATGGAAAATATTGGAAAATGCATATAAAGGTGCTGATCGTGTCAAACAGGTCCGCTTGCAAACACTCCGAGGAGAATTTGAGACGCTCAGGATGAAGGAATTGGAGGATGTGTCAGCGTACATTACAAAGGTTGAGACAGTCGCCAATCAGCTTCGTAGAAACGGTGAAGAAGTTGCTGAGAACCGTGTAGTCGAAAAAATACTTAGATCCCTGACGGATGCTTTTGAGAACGTTGTTTGCGCCATCGAGGAGTCCCGAGATCTGGAGAAAATAACAGTGAACGAGCTCACTAGTTCGTTGGAAGCGCATGAACAACGGAAAAACCGAAAAAAACAAGAAGTATCGGAAGAGGCTTTGCAAGCAAAGGCGACCATCAAGGAGGATAAGGCGTTGTATATGAACTACAGTCGAGGAAGAGGACGTGGTCGTGGCGGTCGCGGCGGTGGTCGTGGACGAGGAAATAACAATGATGAAGGGCAATCAAACCAACAAAACTCAAGAGGTCGAGATCGAGGAAGAGGACGAGGAGGTCGCTAAAATCGACCGAACGTTGATTGCTACAACTGTGGAAAGCACGGGCATTTTGCAAGAGATTGCTGGTCCGAAAAGAAGGTAGACGAAAATCTGAACCTCGATGTAAAGGAAACAAACGACGACGAAGTGGTACTCCTGGCAAGCAAAGAGTCAAGCCGCCCGAGCGACGAACAAACATGGTACTTGGACACAGGGGCGAGTAATCACATGTGTGGTTACAAACACCTGTTTACTACTTTGGAAGACGCTGTTGCTGGACATGTCTCTTTTGGAGATGCATCATGTGTGAGCGTAAAAGGCCGAGGGAAAATTCTCATTCATTGCAAGGATGGAGTGGATCGATATATCTCCGACGTCTTCTATGTACCTAACATGAAGAGCAACATTTTAAGCTTGGGACAGCTGTTGGAGCGAGGATACTCTGTCCTTATGGAAGGAAGAACGCTATTCTTGAGGGATCGAAACAAGCGATTGATTGCTCAAGTGCAAATGAGCAGTAATCGGGTATTCAAACTGAACATTTCGTGTGCTCATAAGAAGTGTCTAAAGGCAGAAGTTGATGAGATGACGAAGCTATGGCATCTCCGTTATGGGCATCTAAGCTATGATGCACTGAAGTGACTCAAAGAAGATGAGATGGTAAAAGGTTTGGGCGATATAAGGTCGAACAACAAAATCTGTGAAGAATGTGTTCTGAGCAAAAGTACGAGGAACTCATTCCCTAAGGAAAGCCACAGATCGACGAAGGTACTTGAGCTAATCCACACGGATATATGTGGACCAATCTCGCCAGCGTCATTGGAAAAACATCGATATTTTATCACGTTTATCGACGATAGCTCTCGAAGAACGTGGATCTACTTCCTCAAAGAAAAAGCGGAGGCGTTCAACGCATTCAAAAGGTTCAAGACGCTGGCTGAAAACCTGAGTGGTGCACGAATAAAAATATTAAGATCGGACCGAGGAGGCGAATTCACATCAAAAGTGTTCGAAGACTATGGCGCTGAAAACGGCATTAGAAGGCACTACACGGCTCCTTACTCACCCCAACAGAACGGCGTCGCGGAGAGAAAGAATCGAACAATTCTCAATATGGTGCGGAGCATGCTAAAAACAAAGAACATCCCAAAGGAGTTTTGGGCAGAGGCCGCTAGGTGCGCCGTGTACCTACAGAATCGGTGTCCCACAGCGAGCCTTGAAAAAACGATGCCTCAGGAAGCTTGGTGTGGAGTTAAGCAATTAACCTTAAGTCATTCATGATAATAATACCTACGTTGGCTTAAACATCAATGATCATCACAAAACACAAGAAAAAACCAGGAGTTACACTCTCTGATCCCTATTTAGATTATGATATTAAAGCTTAACCATATCTTTTCTGCCTCGAAAGTTGTGTTCAAATTATCATATTTCATGTACGCCTAGTGTTGGGGTTGAGCGGTAATATTTAATTCTAGGCCAGCGGTAGTTATTTTTTTGGACCCCACGACAATTTATTGGGATATTAATTAAAGCCGAAATGACACCGAGAAAACACCGAGATTTTTACGCGGTTCGGCCAATACCGCCTACCTCCATGGGGAGACTATATTTTTACTATATTTGAGAATATTACACCGTACTAAAAAATGCTCTTGTTCAAACCCAAGCTCGAGACCCCTTATCCGACTCGGGTAATGTTTTTATACTCACTCTCAGCTGCCGAGGAAAAACTAAACCCACTCTCACCGTTATCCACCCGAACAAGATCTTCATTCTTTTCTTTTTCTTTTTTCCTCTCATTGTTCTCTCTCTCACTCCACCCTCTCTCTCTCTCTCTTGTTGGTTTTGGGGTGTTAAGTACATTTAGAAGCCTATTTATAGGCAATTAAGGAGAACAAAACGTCATTGCATAGCTCATTTGAGGACAAGTCCAAATTGAACACCAATTTCTTTCTTCTCCAAGTTGAAAAGTCATCAATTCTCCCCCCCTTTTCAACATCTGCATCTTCTTTAGAGAGCACTCCAACGAACTGGGAATGAGAGTAACCGTTCGTAAATACCACGAACGTCCATTGGCCTTCCTTTATAGCACCTACACATAATCCGAATCAACGGCCAATCTTATGTGCAGCTATATTGAACCGACTCGATCCGGATTCCTGAAGAGGGACTTCGATGCACCCCTTCTCCAGCAGGATTTCCCTTCTCACCCTCGTCTGCCTTTATACCACGCGCGCAATTTTCGTTAGTCCATCGAAGTCAGAGTATTATATACCATACTCACGTCCTGACGATAAAAACCTTTGCACTCTTCTCCCTTTGGTAGGATCATTTCCACTATGTGTGATTTTCCAGACTCCCCCTGCTATGAAAACTCCATAGCCCTAGAATATGACTAGCTCAAGAATATTAAATTCTACACAACTTTGAGACAACGTCACACCAACCAAAATGCGTACCACGCCGTCAACCATTTTGATCTTCCCCGTTCCAACAGACCGAACAATACAACGATATCCATCGCCCATGGAGATCGAAAAAAACGTTCGCATTTTTCAGAACACATCAAATATTCTCTTGGAGCAAACCCGAATTTAATATCCTTTTTCTCGAGAACGAGCGCCATCATTAGAGACTGTGAGAACGTCTCCAAGATGAACTGTGTGCTACCCGCATGTGGAATTTTCCTAGCCGCCTGTCCTTCCTCCAAATCGGACCGTTTCTACTAATGTGTCCCGACTCACCACACTTATAGCATCACATGCCCTTCCCTCCACCTTGATTTGGGCCTGATGTTGTCCCCAAATCCCCTGGTGTATCACCTCCCTCTATGATTCACTATGCGAATAACCAACATCCGAAAATACCCGAAATTTGATCGCCTTCTCTTTTCTTGCTCCAAAAGAGTTGACTCTACCATCCACCGCTTGTACAGTCTCGTACCGGATGGTTGTGATCAAATTATCATCCGAATCGTGAAGCAAGGTAAGAAGCAACAGTCCCTTACTTCTTCCTCTCCGACACATCATGACTCCAAATCTTTCATCATTTAATCCAACTTTTCCTCGTCTTCCATCAAAACTTTTCGCCCAGCCTTGACAATGAGGACATCCTTCACTCTTTTCTGCCACAGAGTGAAACCTCCCGCACTAGCACAATGTCGCACTTTGCTGTCATCCGTCGCTATTATTCTTGTAGAGATCCAACAGCCCAACCCAAATAGTACTGATCAGATAATTCCCAGGAAAGGCTAGCGACCTGCCTC
>JAPQWV010005075.1:0-23000 GCA_027422505.1 Craterostigma plantagineum | reverse complement strand
CTACTCTCATCTTCTTCAACAATGCGCACATGATTTAAATATAGCCGTAATTCAATTATATAGACTTTGGAATTTTTCGACTGGAAATCATCGATCGTTTTCCTCCCAAGGGTTGATTTAATGTAGTTTCGTTCGACTGAAGAGGAAAATCGTCGTGGCCCATATATTAAAAGGCCATTGTTTCAGTTTTGAGCTATATATAAAGGTCAGTTAGACCGAGTCCAACCACTGGCCCAATAAAACAACTTGAAATATCTTTCTCGTAATGTCAATTTAATTCACTTCATATTACGATCGAGCATAATGGAGTTTTCTAGTTTGATCTAGACATTTATCACCACAAAAAACACTAAAAACCAAATGCGTATTAAGTTGCAAATAACATCCTAAACTTAGAACTATAGTCACTTTCTTGGGCATTCTAAGTTACTAAAACGCGCTCGTTACAAATCATAACAGATACTAGTACTTTTCGCTGCACGCTCCATGTGTGTGCTTAAAAATATAATTATATTTATGTTATTTTAATTTCGATAATTATATTAGAAATATTTAATAGATGAAATATATGTTTTAAATATATAATTTGAACTAATGTATAGGAATATAATTACAATAATTAAAAAGTTTAGAAGCAAAATGATAAATTAGTAAATTAATTAAATTACAAATAAAGGGACTAAACGGCAAATAAAATGACTAGGGCTGTTCAAAAGTTGGTAAACCTACTGTGTACCGAAAGTTCGGTGCAAACCGAATACCGAAATTCCGGTTCGGTTCGGTTCGGTTCGGTATTCGGTATAAAATAATTTGAACCGAAATTTTTCGGTAATTTCGGTTCGGTAATTCGGTTACCGAAAGAAACCGAATTACCAAAATATATATAATAAAATAAATAAGCGAAATATATACATAATATATAATAATTAAACCTAATAAATAAAATAAGAAAAAATAATAAAAAATAGGAAAAATAAGAAAAAAGTAGTAAAAAATAGAAAAAAATAATTTTAAAATATGAAAAAATAAAAATACGAAGAATTAATTATATCTAATTTCATAAACATTAATTTTTTTTAAATTAGTTCGATTTTTTGGTTATTTACCGAAAAATAACCGAAATACTTCGGTAATTACCGAACCGAACCGATTAACTTCGCTTCGGTATTCGATTTGAGATTTTTATAACCGAAAATTTCCGTTGCCAAAGGTTCGGTACGGTACGGTATGGTACGGTACGGTAATTACCGTTTGAACACCCCTAAAAATGACAGACCAAATTGGCAGTTTATAGCCACCATAGACCCTTTATATAATACTAGCTATCATGCACACTCTCACATGTGTGCAACCAATAATTAACTTAAAAGAGTAGTTTTAATAATTTAAATATTAAGCGTTATGTAGTGATAGTGGATGTGGGTGTTATATTTTTGTACGATAATTTATTATTTATTGTTTACTTTAAATAGACTAGATTATTATTTTATTAATTAAAAATTTACAGACCAAATCAATTTGGAATTGATGGTTTGTATCCACCCCTCACCAATATAATGTATAGATACAATAGATATTTATGTTAAATTTATTTTAGTTTGAAATATTTCATAGAAATCATATTTACATTTAGTTTGTATGTTTTAGATAAAAAGGAAAAAAATTGAATTACTATAAATTTAAAGTAGGATAGTAATTAACTAAAATAGTATTAAACTAACTATAGTAAGTAAATGTAGTTAGTGCTTTTCTTTTATTAATTATTTTTTTTTCAATCTCAATTGATAGACCATTTGACGGTTTGTCCTAGCTCCCCACCCTTAGATTCCGTTTGGTTGGAGGTATTAGGGATGCTTAGAGGGATTAGGATTAAGTAATAGGATTAAGTAAAGTAGTGTTTGGTAGGGTGGTTTGCTTAAATGTGCGATTTAGTTAATACCTCATTAAGCTAAAGCTATCCTCCCCTACCTTTAATGTCGGGCATTTATGACAAAACTACCATTTATTTATTAACTATTCAATTCAAAATATTGGTAAAACTTTGTGATTGAGTTTAATTAAACTTAAAAATATCTACAAATATAAAATTAATTATTAGTGGAGGAATTTAATAATTATATACTAAAATTGAATGTGGTGGCTATTATGAGTTTAAAGTTACGTGGTTTAATAAATGTTTTTTGAGTAATTGATATAATAAAAATAGAATAAAGTGATTATTATGATTTAATAGATTATTTATTTTTTAATCGTAATTTAGAAAATAAATTGATTGGTCAAATTTCACAAACCAATTTACAGTTTTTATACCCTAGGCTCTTTATATTAGTATAGATATACTCATGAGACAGCACCGAGATTATATCCAACTTTTGCGCGAGTTCTCTCGAATCTCTTGCATGTTCTATATATGATAAAAAGTACTTTACAAAGATTTCATGAATTTTAACTAATTACTTGCTGTAAAGTAAAGTAAAGGTTTCTTTTTTAGGGTTTATCCGTTAGAAGATCAACGTCGACTAGCGTCGTAATCTTGCAACGATAGATTTGGTCGGAAGGGAACACAGATATGCTTCATTAGGGCCTGCTGATATGTATGTAGGTCATCTTTACAAATATATATTATATATATATATATACTTTCCATTTTTGGAATGAAATAGGATCAAGATCAAACCTTATTCCATAGTATTTACATGAGGTTCCTATTTAAGAAGGTCCCCGAGAGGGCTTAGTTGATCCATGATTTATGTTTCATCTTTCGTTTCCTTTTCGTTTGTTTCGAGAAATCTATCAAGATAGGATCATCAAAGAATTAGAAAAATTAGTGTTGAACTTTTTCTTGGAGAGATCAAAATTCAATGCGATTTCGGTAAAATAATTAAGAAAGTTTTCTTTTATATATATATATATATATAAACATTCATCTCCCCTGATAAGAAAATCTTGATACAACACACAATAGCAGAACATACATTGATTCTTTGAGTGGTTTCTAGCCCGCATTTTAGCTATGATTACGGCTATTGGTGTTTGTTGTTGACTGCAACTTGAAGAAGAAGAAGAAGTCTTTAAAATATTATCAAATTTTTGTACCGCATTTATTATGTTCAGTCTCATTATGCAATGTGTGAGCCTAAAAATGAAAATCTCATGTATGTGCTGCAGTTTTTATACTTTTTATAATCCAAATTTACAGTTTTTTGGCTTATTTTCTGCAACCATTATTAATTTGTTGATCAAGAGGTGATGCCGGCCTAATAACCAAATCAAAGTACAACCTAACTGGAATAACTAATTATTAAGTTAATAAATGTGCATGTAGTTGATGTAATTAAGAAAAACGTTAATTGGATTAGGACGACCATATCTAAAAGTTAGGGCAATGATACGATCTCTTCCTTTGTAATTAATGGATGCCATTGGGGGCAGACACACAAGTATGCTCACATCTCATACCCAATTTATAACGTTCCCATATGTATATTTATTATTTACATGAAATGAAAATTTTTAAGTATATCTGCTGAGCATATATTGGGTCCCTAAATTTATTTTCTTAGCATCTTTCCCTTAACATAAAGTGATGTTGACCCTCATCTCATCCCACTTCATACCTTTTGATAACTAGATCTCAATTATTGTTATATTTTTCTTCGATGGTCAATCGATGTTCATATATTAAATTATCCTACATCATATACTTGAGAAATTAACTAAGACAAGTATTGAACTAAACTATCCTATGTCGACATAATTACATTTAGTATTTACTTCCCAATATCTAACTTAATGATAATCTTCAAGTACATACCCCGTTTAAATTGCTAATAATGTAGGCCTTTTCAATTTCACAGTATGTGCCTAATTAATTTTGAACCGTCTTTACATGGGGTATGTACTTGAAGAGGCTATCGTAGGGATTTAAGTGAAAGTGTCTCATATATTTATTATAATTATTTTTGCGACATTATATTTATTATTACAAACGTCTTTTTCGTAAGACCGACGGTTTTGCTCAGTTGGTCCAAGAGAATTCAAATTTGATATAGAAATTTAACTATATAAAATAAATAAATAATATTATAGATAAAATCAAGATGTGCATATGCTAGAAAACATTAATGGGTAGCATATATTGTTGTTTTATTTTTTATATTTGAGGATCGAGTGTTTTGGTGTATGGAGAGGAATAAATCTGCTCCTTCCTTATGAGAGGAGAAACAATTTTTATCAGAGGAACAAGCCTTTTTTCTGTAATGCATGCACACACGCACAACTCTCCTTACACTCATCTTTCATATCTCATACATGCATATTATATAGAGTACAATCAGACAAAGAAATAAATGCTACGACAGCTAAACTTCTTCTATTGTGTGCGCATCTCTAGTAAGAGATTTTCTTTGACTTTGCCAACAATAAATAACATCACGCTTGCTTCATATAATATTATAATATTATTTTTCCTTATTTCTTTTTGTTTTTCTTTGATATGATCTTCCTTGGAAGATTTGTTTCTTCATGCGCATAGAATTTTTCCTTGTCTTCTTGTTTCCTTTGTTTATTTTTGACTTTGAGATTAGCCAACAAATTCCCCCCTTAATCTCAAAGCGTTTCTGTCTTTCATAGCTCTTTAAATTTGACGCGCTTTCGTCTGTCGTACGTCGCGGCTCGCCACTTGCCGTCTTTAACTGCTTTCGAACACTTCGCTTCAATACTTACTTCTCGAGCTACCTTATATGCTTTTTCACCGTTACTACGTTCTTTCGTTGTCCCTCTGCTTTTCGAATCTTGCTCGACCATCAACTTTCCTTGTTGGACTAGCTTCGCCTTTTGGCTGGTTTCTTCTAACGTGTTATTCTTTTCGAACAGTTCCTCATCGCCAGCTTTCGGCGTGTCGAATCCTTCGTACTCCTCGTTAATCTCCTCGATGATGACGACCATGTACTTCTCCGTCCCGTTGTTCACGAGCGCATCGCTTTCTCTGAATTTATTTGCGACCTTCTCCACGACCTTTACATGGTTTTTATCGTACCCAATATCCGCGGGTGAGTCGATTGGGTCCTTCGCTCCGGATCGCTTGGCCTTCCTTGGCATCTCCAGGGTCTCCTTCGTTTGTACGTCAGTCGCCTCTTGGGTCACGAGGTCGGTCTTATTGGTGACCTCCTCAGCGACTTCTCTGCGATTTTCGTCGATATATTTTTCCTTCAGATTTTGGTTCTCGTCCACCGCCTCGAGGTTCTCCTTGGTCACCGTCTTGACTTCGTCCTTCTCGTCTGCTTCTAATTTTTCGGCGAACTTGTATTTGTTGTTGCTTCGATTTTTCAAGTCTTTCATATAGGCTTCAAGATTGTCTCTCGCCTTGATCCATTTCTGCACCTCCTTTTCTTTCTGGCGCGCTTTAGCCTCGTTGGAGCGCTCCATCTCTTTAGGGCTGACCTCATTAGGTTCCCTGATTTTCTGTTTACCGACTTCTTCGCCAGTTTTTCGCATGGCCTCCGTTGTGGCTGCGCCGGTCGTCTCTTTCACGCCGCTCTCCTGGTTCTCTCCTTGCATGTCTTCGTCAGCATGCGTGGTTGTCTCTTCAACCGCCTCAACTTTTTTTTTGGACACTGTCTTTCGTGTCTCTACGGCTTTTACGTTCGCCTCGTGGAATCTATTTTTATTTTCGTCCGACGACGTGTGCATGGCGTCGTCGACCTCGTTCTTCATCTCATCGGCATTTTCCGATGTCTTCTCGTCGATCTCCTCGACTTTCTCAGGTGGTTGTCGTGGCGGCGTCTCTTCAATCGCCTCTTCTTTCTCGAGCTTTGCGGGCTCCTCCTCGTAGGAAGATTTCGTTGGTGGAGTGGTGATGGCAACTTCACGAGTGATATTTTCTTTTATCACTTCAATGGCTGCTTCAGCCTTTTTCACGGCCTCTTCGGCGTCTTTCTTTGACGCTCCGCCTTCTTTCTCCTTTTCGGCGATAAGCGGTGGTTCCTCTTTTTTCTTTTCATCCACCGGCTCAGCGTGATCTTTATCACGCTTACTCTCCACGTTACGAGCTACCTCTTCTCGTACGGGTTCGCACTCAACGTTCTTCTCGTCCTCCTTCGTCGTCTCAAGTTGGCCCTGTTTTTGTGGCTGAACTTGATTGCTGCAAGCGTCTTTATACGCTTTCTCCAACAGATCCCAGGCTTCCTTGGCGTTTGTTGTTGCACCTATCACTCTAGCACCAGTAAATTCTACCGCTTTACGGATAACGACGAGCGCGAGACTATTTTCTATGGCGGCGACTCGCAACGTCTTTCCTTGCGGCCTTGTATACCCCTTCGTATTGGGTGAATATCCATCTTCGACTATTTCCCATAAGCCTTCTGATTTCAGTAACGCTCTCGTCTCGGCGCTCCACCATACGTAATTACTTTCAGTGAGTTTTGGCGGGAGTGGCATTCCAACACCTGGTAATTTCAGCATCGCCATCGGCTCTGACGGTTTCGTTGACACCTTCGGCTCTTTTGACACCATCAGCTCTGATACCATTTTGTTGTTTTATTTTTTATATTTGAGGATCGAGTGTTTTGGTGTATGGAGAGGAATAAATCTGCTCCTTCCTTATGAGAGGAGAAACAATTTTTATCAGAGGAACAAGCCTTTTTTCTGTAATGCATGCACACACGCACAACTCTCCTTACACTCATCTTTCATATCTCATACATGCATATTATATAGAGTACAATCAGACAAAGAAATAAATGCTACGACAGCTAAACTTCTTCTATTGTGTGCGCATATCTAGTAAGAGATTTTCTTTGACTTTGCCAACAATAAATAACATCACGCTTGCTTCATATAATATTATTTTTCCTTATTTCTTTTTTGTTTTTCTTTGATATGATCTTCCTTGGAAGATTTGTTTCTTCATGCGCATAGAATTTTTCCTTGTCTTCTTGTTTCCTTTGTTTATTTTTGACTTTGAGATTAGCCAACATATATCACATGGTATGTTGTTATAATAAATAATTTAGCCATATAATTACGACTAAAATAATTTATCTGGTTTTTTGATAAATTATTATTTAATGTTAGTTCTCCATCTGAGCAGCTTTTAATGCCTTCATTGATATGTTTTTGCACAATCATGTAAAGACATAAATTATAGCATTATGTACATACCCCTTAATGTAGGCATTTTCAATTTCACGGTATGGTACACTATACAAACATAGAAATGTATATCGTGACTAAATAAACTGGTATAAACAGTAAATCGGGGAGTTAAGTGATATATTGTTCTAACAATGGAGTTAAGTAATAGAAAATTTGCCTAATAGGGATTTAAGTGAAGTTTTACCTAAATATATTAGGAACCTTTTTACCAAAGAAAAACAAAAGGATTCAGGAAATGGATAATGTGAGTGGATTGATAAGTACATATTAAATAGACTCGTAATGACACGAAAATGATTTTTCATTTTTATTTTCTTTTTTCCTCTTGCAATTTTTTGTTATAAACCCATCTCGCACTCATCACTTTTGGTTTGCCCCAAGAGATCTCAGATACCATAATTAACTGAAAAAAGAAAAAGAAAGCCTCACACACACACACACACACAGAGAAAACGAAGAGATTCTTGGAAAGCAGCTATGGAGCTCAGCGTTATTGATAGGCAAAAGGCAGTGTTAATGCAAAGACTTTGTCAGAGCCAAGACATCACCGTCGACCATGACGGCGGCATCATTATTCCGTCTTTGACGATGGTCGTCGCCGGCGATCCACCGCCGCAACAGCGAGGGTAGAAATGTCAAACCACCACCGCCGAGAAAACAACTTCTTGTCCTCTTCCATCAAGAAGAGAAAATCCGAGGTCTCCATCTTTTACTTAATTGTGAACTAAATAATTCACAGAGAGAGAGAGAGAGAGAGGTTATATATTCTGGGAATCCTATAATGAGAATGTTTGTTAAGTGCAGTATGATGTCAACGACGACGAAGAAGAAGAGTCGCCGTCTCAATCAGCGATTACCACGAAGAACAAGGCGAATTCGAACAGTAGGGATGAGAAATATTCCAATGTTTCTCAGCAAAAACCAGATTATATTCATGTCCGAGCAAGGCGTGGACAAGCTACGGATAGCCACAGCTTAGCAGAGAGAGTATGTGTAATGGGATGGTGTGATTTAATAACAAAAAAAAAGAAAAACGTAGCCCAAAATAGGAAATTGATTATAATATGTTGTTCTTTGTATAGGCTCGAAGAGAAAAGATTAGCAAGAAGATGAAGTGCTTGCAAGACTTAGTACCAGGATGTAATAGAGCTACTGGGAAAGCTGGGATGCTTGATGAGATCATCAACTACGTTCAATCCCTTCAAAAGCAAGTAGAGGTTAGTTAATGATCTTCACCATTTCATTTATGCTCATTCCTTCACTTAAAAAAGGATCTTTACTTTGAACTTTTTTATGTGAAACTATTATACAGTTCCTTTCGATGAAACTCGCGGTCGTAAACCCAAGGATCGACGTCTGCGTCGACGATTTCTTGGCCAAAGAGGTGAAGTGAAATTATGTCCTTATTACCATTTCAGAATCTTAATGTATATAGATTCTTGAACAATGTAATGACTTTCTTATACATTTGTATAGATGCCAGCGTATATTGCAAGTTTGCCATCATACGACTTTCACAAAGAACCGTCTTCTTCGTCTTTGGCTGATTCTATGCATTTCCCAGAAGGGTTCTTCAACCCGTCGTTTGTTCATGTAATGAATTGTCCACGAATTTAATCGAATTTTAAATTTTTATTTTTTTTTTTTGCTTCCATTATATCAAAGATTTAAGTAGCTTTTTTCTTACATGTTGCAGCAGCAATTGCAGCAGATGTCTGGTTTGGAAGCTGAGTTTCATAGCCTATACAGCATGGGACTTCACTGATGATGTTTCTTATAATATTAAGGTCGGTGTTTATTTATTAATTTTAACACATCTGGACGTGATGATGAGCCCACTTCACTCGAATATGATCGAGATTATTGTCCTTTTTTCTCCTTGCAGGCAAACTTCAATTCAATGTTGAGTCAGATCCTCGTATTTTTTACGATCTTTTTATCATTATTATTGCGGAAATGTATATTAGTAATAATATAACAAATGTGATTCTTTTGGACCTTATATGGATTGCCTTGAGGATGGAGGAGATATATTCATTGTAAAGAAATGTCTAAGAAAAAATATGCGACAAGGACTTGAAACTTGAAAGGCTTCAATCGCGCAGCTGGTATTTGAGCGTGTGGGCTCAAATGAAATAAATAAAAGATCATATGAGCGAAAAATAAAAGCTGGGTAATGTGAGATAGTGAGTGTTATGTGTTCTTCCTTCCTTACACTAATGGTTACTTTGTTGGAATTGGAATGATATGAAAAAAAACACGTTTGGATTGAAATCAAACCCCATTCATGTTAGTCGCTTGTAAAAACAAGTTCTTTTACTACCCTTGGTTACTATTATCATAAAATGAAATCGATCTTGACTGCTTTTGAACTAGCTTGTCACATATCCAACTATAATTTAATTCGGCGGAATTATAATTTTTTTCCTCATATTTTACAGATCCTGCAATTTTCGTCCCTATATTATCTGAGGTTACAATTTTTGTCCTCATATTCTACTGACCTTCAATTTCTGTCCCTAGATTATATGATGTATCAATATTTGTCCACATGTTCTACTGTCCGTGCAATTTTCGTCCCTTTATTATTTGAGGCTACAATTTTAGCCTGTATATGTTTGAAGTTTTATTATCAACAATTTATACTTTTTATTACAATAACTGTTGATAAGAGACACGTTAGTTTCTAACGAAAATTAGGATAACCAGCCCCAAATAACGTTTTTTAACGGAAATTAGGATTAAGGCAAAAATTGTTGATAATAAAACATATAAGGACGAAATTGCACGGTCTATAACATATGAAGACGAAAATTGTAACATCAAGTAATGTAGGGACGAGATCGGGCAGTAAAGTATGAGGACGAAAATTGTAACCTCAAATAATATAGGGGCTGAACTTGCACGAGCAGGACGAAAGTTGTAATTCGGCCTTAAACTTCTATAAAGAATTCAAATTTTTTAATCCATAACTCATTTCTATCAGCACAATTATTATCATTAGAAGCAGCTAAATCAAGATAAAATCTTCAATTTCTTAGTCAACAATCATGCTCACATACACACAACCTATCATTTGGCACATTGAAGCAATATCCATTTGGATTAAATCCTTCCCAATCTGTGTCACAAAAATACTCGCAATTTGATTCGCTTCTGCATCGTCCATAGCCCGTACTGCAACGACCTTCACGTAAACTTCGACCCAAACCCGTATCCGTAATATGATCCACGGGTCGAGCCTCGCTCGGTTTCTCCATGTTCATAACTGCATATTCATTTAGTAAAATCTTGGGTTATATATATTGCTGATGAAGAATAAATAAAAGTTGATGAATAGCATATTGATGGAGAAAATTGTGAAAGAAATATATTGCCTAGAGCCAGTACAAAGAGAGCAAGGATGAAGAACAAGGACGACGACTTCGCCATCGACTTGACTTTTTTTTGTCTTATGAACTTAGTTTTTAATATTTGTTACGGTGTGATTGATTTTTTCATGGTATATATATAAATATATATGGAAATGCCTCATGATTTTCTATATTTAAAAAAGGGGAAAAATGTATTGTGTTGTGCCGAAGGGAGATCATATGGTAGTAATTGTATTTGTAACCAGTTAATTGCAAAGGTGGTCGACCAACAATTATTAGATAGTTTTCTGGGATATGTTGTCAAGGTTGACAATGTCTGATGGAAATAAACAATTAATGGGAATCAACACATAAATATCTACTGGAAAAGTTAAAAGTCCAATCAGTCCCCTGTCAGAAATATTTTTAAGTTAGGTACCTATTTCAGTAAAATAATTACAGATAGGTATCTGACCCCCTAAGATTACCAATCACCCTTATTAAATGATTGTACAATTCCATTTCACAATTTTTTTCTCTGCAATTTCGAGCTCCATCAAGCTTGACGAAATTTCAAGCTCCATCTCTGCAATTGACGACCGCCTTTCGCTCGTGCTGCAGTCGGACGACGAACGTCGAGCCTATACCACATTGGGTTCTTGGTTTAGGGTCTCGATTTTGTCAGGTAAGTTTTTATTTTGCTTTGGGTTTGGTTAATCGATTACATCGTATGGTCAAGCTTGATCCCAAATTCGGGAGCTGACTGCGATCTAAGAGCTCGATATAAGGGTGGAATGTCGGTATTGGATAGTTATTGAGGCTAATCCTTCGGGATTTCGAATTTTTATATAACTATCATTACGTACCATTTGTTATGTTTATTACGTACCATTGTACTTGTCTATATGGTACCAAGATATCTGCGTACGCAGTATCATTGTAAACTATACAGACGTACCATTTATACCTGTTGCCATATTATCTTGAAATATGTCGTCTACAAGTCCGCTTGGTGGCGGGACGTTATTTGCATTGTGTGAGTATAAAAAGGGAGTCATTCTTACTAATGATTAATGAAGCGACGACGCTTATTCATATATATGTATCCCGCCAAGAAGGAGGTTAGATATCGATTCTCGGCATAATTCAATAAAGTATCAAGTTTCGTTTGAAAGTTTGTACTCAACATTGAAAAAAAATGCGGTTGCTCAATATGTACCACTGTTTATTCAATACAAATTTATGATCCAGATGAAAGTGGAACATGACGTGAATGTGGTGCAAGTGCCCCGGCAAGAATGAGACGTGCAAGTGGCGGATATATGCATCGCGTCATAATGATCCCCGTAGGTCATTCTTTTGTCCCAACAACCTCTTTTTGTTGCTATTTTATATGGTACTGGCACATTGTTTTGTTCAAATGATGTCAGTAGATCATTCTTTTGTCCAAAGGTGTCAATAGGATATGCCTCCTTCTTGTTGTCCAAATGATGTCAATATGTACTGTAATATATGCCAACAAGCTACTGCCAACAAAGTACTGTAATATATGCCAACAAGATACTGCCAACGAAGTACTGTAATATATGCCAAGAAGGTACTGTAATAACTGTAATATATGCCAACAAGGTACTGTACTATATGCCAACAAAGTATTATATGGTACGACATAAGCAACATGGTACTATAAACATACCATATAGGGTACGGTATCCGTTCAGGATTAGGTACCATATAAATTGAAGTAAGAGTATGGTAACATTACTTGGAGATATTTCGTCAAAAAATAAGCCAACATATGTAAAAGAAAGTCTCGGATGTTCTCAGAAACAATTTCTGACAATTTTCTGTCACGACTAGACACGTTTCTGACATACGAGGTGACAAATCACGAAAAGGCGGCTCCTCTGACATGTCGGTGCCTTTCAGAAGATGTTTGATATCATATGTAATTTTAGGTACTACAACCAAGCCGAAAAGGTACGCTTAAAACAACAAAATAGATACACCTACAAAGTCAATAAAGGTACGATATCCCTTAAATGTATGATACGATACTACGGTTAGTTTCGAGATGTAATTTTTTTCATCCGGAACCACCCTAAAACACTATTTATATGTATATGTACCTTCTATATCAAATTATGTGTATTAGGCCTACCTGCATGAATTAAACATTCAAATACGTAATTAGAATATAAGGATAGAAGCAAGAATATCTTACAAAAATATCGTGAGTGCTAAATCTGCAAAAAAAAATAGTTATTTTATTATTGTTAGGTATGGTCGAATTCGCGATTTGCTTAGGATCTATTTATTTTCGATTATAACAAATGGTACGGTATAGTTACAGATTAGGGTACTATATATATATATATATATTGGAACGATATACTTGCAATTATGGTACTATTTATGTAAAAAATAATGTACGTTAATATAAAAGATAAGGTACTTTATATATTCCGGATATGGTACGTTATGTATATACATAATGGCACGGTATACAAGCAGATTTGGTACTATATCTGTATACATAAAGGTACAGTAATATAAAAGATAAGGTACTTCGTATATGCTGATTATGGGGCGTTATATATATACATAATGGTACGATATACTTGCAGATTAAGCTACTATATATATATATACATAAAGGTACGTTAATGTAAAAAGGGTACTTCATAAAATACGGTCAAAGTCTCATAGAATAGAACAACAAACAACAAAAGACAAAGTCTCCCAGTCTCACAACCATGTAAAACAACTTAATCAAATAGATCTAACATGTAACTGTGTTCGTCAGGTAAAGTGCGGGCAACCATTGAAGCACGATACACATCCATGTGGACTTCTTTGCTATATTTGTTGAACTCTGGTATTTGAGTGTGTGGGCTCAAATGAAATAAATAAAAGATAATGTGAGTGAAAATAAAAAGCTGGGTAATGTAAGAAAGTGAGTGTATATATCCTTCCTTCCTTAGACTAAATGGCTAATTTGTTGGAATGATATGAAAAAGACGTTGGATTGAAATCAAACCCATTCATGTTAGTCGATTGTTATAACAAATTTTGTTACTGCCCTTGGTTAATATTATCATAAACGGTCTGGACTGCTTTTGACCTAGCGTGTCACATATTCCGACTATATAATTAAAACCTCAGCGGAATTATAATTTTCGTCCTCATATCTACTCGTGCAATTTCGTCCCTATATTACTTGATGTTACAATTTTCGTCCTCATATTTTACTGCCCTTCTTTGTCCTTTCATAATTTGATGTAACAATATTTGTCGTCATATTTACTGTCCATGCAATTTTCGTCCCTATATTATTTGAGGTTATAGTTCTTGTCCTTTTATGTTTTATTATCAACACAATTTTTTATTACAATAGAAATGTTAGTTTTTAACGGAAATTAGGATAGCCCCAATTAACATTTCCATTTCTTGTACCTTTTTACATCTACATTTGCTAATAGAAATGTTAGTTTTTAAAGGAAATTAGGAGTAAGGCAAAACTTGTTGCTAATAAAACATATAAGAACGAAAATTGCACGGCATCAACTAATGTATGGGTGAAAATTGCAAGGGTAGTAAATTATGAGGACGAAAATTGTAACCTCAAATAATAAGGGACTGAATTTGCACGAGCAGGACGAAAGTTGTAATTTGGCCCTAAACATCTATAAAGAATTCAAATTTTATAATACATGGCTCATTTCCATCAGCACAATTATTATCATTACAAAAAAAAGAAGCAGCTAAAAATCAAGATAAAATCTTCAATGTCTTATTTCAACAATCATGCTCACATACACACAACCTATCATTTGGCACATTGAAGCAATATCCATTTGGATTAAATCCTTCCCATTCTATGTCACAAAAATACTCGCAATCGGATACGCTCTTGCATCGTCCGTAGCCCGTACTGCAACGACCTTCACGTAAACTTCGACCCAAACCCGTATCCGTAATACGATCCACGGGTCGAGCCTCGGTCGGTTTCTCCATGTCCATACCTGCATATTCATTTAATAAAATCTTGGGTTATATATCTTTGACGACGAAATAAATAGAAGTTAGTGAAGCTAATGAATAGTATATTGATGGAGAAAAAGGTGAAATAATATATTGCCTTGAGCAGCTACAAAGAGAGCAAGGATGAAGAACAAGGACGATTTAGTCATCGACTGACTTTTTTTTTGTCTTTTGAACTTAGTTTTTAATATTTGTTACAGTGTGATTGATTTTTATATATAGATGTGAAAATGCCTCATGATTTTCTATATTTAAAAAAGGGAAAAAATATACTGTGTTGGGTTAAAGGGAGATCATATGGTAGTAATTGCATTTGTAACCATTTATTGCAAAGGTGGTCGACCAACAATTATTACATAGTTTTCCGGGATATTTTGTTAAGGTTGACAATTTCTGATGGAAGTAAACAATTAATAAATATGAATTAATTTCTATTATATTAATGGGAGTTGTACGTTATATATACAATACTTAAATTTAAATCCGGCTATACGGTTCGAAGCTTCGATTAGGGTTTTCCACCGAATATCAGGCGCGTGGTATCAGTTTCAATTAGATTCATCTATGTTTCCATATACCCGATAATATAGTTAATCTTTTATATATAATATGAATCATTTATATCACAATTATTTATTAGTATATTAAGAAAAGTGTAAAAAAATAAAGATTAAATCTTAATTTCTGCGTTACACAATCATGCTCGCATACACACAACCTATCATTTGGCACATCAAAACAATAACCAATTGGATTAAATCCTTCCCATTCTACATCGATATTGGCAATCTGATTATTTTTCTTCACTGCCCTAAGGTCGAATTGCAACTTCGCAGCTAGGATTCAACCAGAACCCGTACCCGATCCACGGGTCGGGCTCGCTCATTCCTCCATGTTCATAAATGCATTAATTATTCATTAACCGCAAATAAAAATTCCTGAGTTGTATTACATAAATAGTAAACTGAAGGAGAAAAAGGTGAAATCTTGCCTATAGCAGCAAAGAGAGCGAGGAATAAGAACAAGGACTTGGAAGCCATCGACTTGGACTTATATGTTTTTATTTGAACTTATGTTTTATGGTGTGATGGTTTCATGCTATGTATAATAGATATGAAATTGCCTGATGGTTGTAAATATATTTAAAAGGGGAAGGAGAGGCTATTACAAAGGTCGATCATGCATTACAGTTTGCAATAAAGAAATTAATTTCAACATGCAACTATGGCTTCTTGTAGCACTTCTGAACCGATTCCATATGGGTTCGAAGAGTTCAAAACCCGATCCACATACCCGACCATCTAAAACCCAAAACACTAGGCTTCAAAATATGCAAACATAAGGTGACAGCACATTCTTTGACTAGAATAATTAATAATACCTATAAGATCTACGCTTCACATAAAATACTTGGAAAAATCTCTGCAGAGTATTAACAGCGCTAACGTTGTTTGTGGTCGTAGTCGATAAACAGCCGCATTTATTACTACTCATAATACCTAACTTGTCCAAACAAAAGCTATGGCACGAAGAGCAAACTGATGCCGCTGCTAGTAACGACGACTTCTCCAACAGCACCCCCTTCTGATTCTTGCCGACAATCTGATGCGAAGGCATGCTCAAGGAGAGTTCCAGGTTGACCTGCGCCGACGACGGCGACGACGACGGTGACGGCGAAGCTTCTTCGGACAGAACCCTTTTAAGGTTGTTGTTCTTCATCATCGTCGTTTGTTCTGGCGAAAACCTCTGAGGCAGCTTCGAATTAAGAGGTTTATGCGTCTTGGGATCGATTCCACGGCCGATGAGTTTCCTCCTTATGTGTGTGTTCCAATGGTTCTTTATCTCGTTGTCAGTCCTTCCCCGCAGGCGTGCAGCGATGATTGACCATCTGAGGCATTAAATCAAACACTTAGCAGACATTTCTTAATCACAACATCCATCCATCATATAAGGTTGCGATAAGATATCATACTTGTTTCCTATCAAGCTATGGAGGTAGATGATGAGCTCGTCTTCTTCTTCGGTGAAGTTTCCCCTCTTTAGATCTGGCCTGAGGTAGTTCATCCATCTTAACCTGCAACTCTTGCCACACCTTGACAAACCTGTGCGCAGATTTTCATTACATCATCGTCGTCACCCATGAAGAAATCAACTTCTTTTTTCAAGAAAAAGAGAACCCATATAGAAAGGAAGGAGCTTTTTGAATAAATATATCACCTGCAGATTTAGGAACAGTTCTCCAATTACCAATACCATGTTTCTTGATATGATTGCTTAGGAGCTCGTCTTCTTCCTTCGTCCATGTGCCTCTGCTCATGTGCTCTTTATCACAGCAAGGTGATCGAACCATTTCTTTTAGCTTCTTTGATTATTTAATTTCGATGTATATAATTAGATTATGGGAATATTTATCTGAAGAAAAAGAAGGGTTTTTTGTTGAGGATGAGAAGAGAGGTCCCATGGCGGAATTTAAATGTGGGGTTGTTTGCGGTGGAAGGTAAACCGACCTAATTCTGTATTGTTTAAATCTTAAATTGTCGAAAAAGTTATTTAATATTATTTTTATTTATTACAATCCTTGAATTAAATAGGAGTCGATAGGCATTAATAAGAGACGCATGAAGAGTAGATAGATACAACTAAACTAACGCAAAGAGGCCATGCCATCTTGACTTCATATAACATATTTCTTGTTTATTATATGTAAAGAAATATATATTGTTGGCGTACGGATAGATGATGGTGAAGTGGGCTGTTGACCAAGTTGGTGAAGAAAACATACAAAAGTAGTTGGGAGTTTGGTAAAATTTAAAGTTTGGTGCGTAGATTTGTTTGGTAGCTCAACTTTCTTCATGTAATAATAATGTTTGCGTTTGTTTGGATCAGTTACTATTGTCTCTGTCCGAACTCATTTATTTATGCCCATTCACTTTGAAAGCTTCTTTGTCTCATTCAATTTTTGGTTTTCTTTCTTTTTTCTTCCTTTCGTATCATCACTTTTTGTTACTATATTGTTATTTAAATCAAGTAATGATGCTGGTGAGAGTGGGATTCATGAACTTTATATATATACATATATATATATATATATATAATATACATGCCATTAATACCAACTTAATTGATTTAAAGAAAAAAAAAGGGTACCCTTTTTCTTTTGGAGCCTCATGACAATTACACTAGTACAATCTCATAGTCCTAGCTAGGTTTGTATTAAATTGTATTAGTGGTCGCAAATTCAGCAACTTGTCAACAAAAATAGGTAATGAGATGGCATGGAAGAAGCCGATTTCTCCATATATTCTGCATACTTCCAAGTCTAACAGCATGCATGCCACCAAATCACTCGTTTGAATTAATACACCAATGTAATAAATTAACTAATTAATTAGTGTGCGTCCATCTCTTCTTCCTTGATTTCCTCGACAGTCAAAAAGTCTTTCGGCATATCGATGTTATGTTTTTTTCTCTCCTTGTACTAACTACTAAAACTAGAGTAAAAAGGGATGCATTTCGAAGATTTTATTCTTATTATTATTGGCCTCACAAGTAGGCCCATTATAGAGACGAGTAATGGGCTATTTTTATTTAATTGACTTAAAAAATTCTTGTCCAACATAATCTATTAATTCTATTAATACTATAAAAGGGTGAAGCCACCTTTTCATAGCCAGTTTCCTTCCGGTTCCCGGTCACCAGTGGCACTATTGTACTTATACGTAAGGATAACGATGTAATTAATCAACGCAACGACACTGGACAATTCCATCGTTCTAATTGGCACAAGGTGATAATCACGATTCCCGCTGATGGAAGAACATACCACAAATAGAAATTGAAGATGGACGACCTTTTGAGTATCGAACTGGGAAAGTCCTTAACAACCTCGAGTCCTTAACAACCTCGAGCACACGATGTGAGCACACGATGAGATCAAACAATGGGAGAGTCCCTGAAAGAAAAAAGCATTTTGTTTCGTGGTCACAAAAGGTGAGTTTCTGAAAGAATATTTTTGTTTCTAAAATTGGTTCGGTGCGGATTATTTAATTTTCAGTAAATTCGATTCTTCACCGGCATTTTTAATTAAATAAACAAAAAATAATAAGCATTAACAAAATAAACAAGAATTGGAAAGTATTAACAAAATACGAAACTTCGTCATCTGGGAATATGAGAGTAACTCGTATTCCCACAAAACGAGTTAATTTGGCCCGCTGACCAGCTGACGTTGACATGTCAAGGTATCTCGTCATCTGGGAAGACGAATTACTAACTCGTATTCCCAGATGACGAGTTATTGTTGACCACGCTGACCGTCTGACATGGCAACGTAACTCGTATTCTGAGAATACGAGATAGTAATTCGTCTTCCCAGATGACGAGTTAAGTTAAAGGCCGACAAACCATGCATGATCATGCATCGTGCCATGCAGAGTGTCGGCAATAATCGAGTAACTCGTCATCCGAGACGACGAGTTACTCCCATTTGCAGCAACTCATATCATCAGTTGACGAATTAATCGTCTATATATATATCTCCCGATCGATCATTTCTAACATAACATAAATAATGGTGTCAAATCGCGTACAAGTCATAGTATATTTCGGAGGCAAAATAATCCAATCCTCCGATTCCACCATCAAATATAGCATCCGCCCTATTGGGTATAGGCGAATTCGTCGCAGCACCAATTTTTCCGAGTTTATATCGTTATTATTTGAAATTACGGGTGCTGATAGCGGTCGTTGTTCGTTGACCATCTCTGCGAAAAATGAATACTTTCAATATTCCCGCCATTTTTGTCAGCTACTCCAAATCTCCAACGACAACGACTTACAATTTTTTATACATCCCGATTCGGAGAACGACTGTCTTGAATTTTTTTTTGAAGCGGTTGAAAATTCAAAATTTGATTTGACGAAGAGCCTCATCGCAATTTCGAGGACCGGTGCGAGTACAACGTCAACGAGAGCAGCAGTACACGTTGGAGTGTTCAATGTGATCACACGACTGATTGCCCTTGGAGACTGAGGGCGTCCTTTAAGCCAAAAAAAGTTACTGGTCTATTACAAAATTTGAAGGACCACACACTTGCTATATGAATGAGCTGGCGAGCACACACCGTAGTATCTCGATAAATTTTATTGCTGATTTGTTGGTTGGAACTGTGAAAGTCGATCCGCAATTCCTACCCAAGAATGTCCAACAACTCGTGAAGGATAGATATGGCTACGATATCTCATATGTTCAAGCTTGGCATGGTCTGAAAAGAGCTATGGAAAATGTTTACGGTACGTGGGAGGAGTCTGTTACCAAACTCCCAACATTTATGAAGGCGTTGCAGCATTACAATCAAGGGACAATCGTGAGGTGGCTGAATCTGCAGACAGAGAGACTGGACACTTCGTGCTCGGGTATGTCTTTTGGGCTTTTAAACCGAGCATCGATGGTTTCAAACATTGTCGAAAGATTGTTTGTGTCGATGGTACGCATTTATACACCAAATTTAGACACAAACTACTGATTGCTACGTCGTTGGACGCCAACCAAAACGTCTTTCCTCTGGCGTTTGCTATTGTCACGGAAGAAAGTACACACTCATAGACTTGGTTCCTTACTAATTTGAACACATTTGTTCTAGAGAATTAATCGGTTTGCCTTATTTCGGATCGCCACAAAGGTAGTTAATCTTATTAATGCAATTTACTTGGTAAAATCAAAGAATGTGTTCCACCTGTCAAATATTTACACAACACTTATAAATGTAAGAAAGAATGCTAAATTCGCAACTTTCGCAAGAACGCCCATACCTCGCCGCATGTGGCGGGCCCGATAAGACTATCCCGTCGACTACTCGGGCGTCCATCGTGATACGATAATCGCCCGTACTGGCTGAAATGGCAAAAACAAAATCCTTGTCATAAATAGATGTTTAAAATAACTATAATTTTTATCAGCAGGCTAAATAATTACCTGCAACAGCCGTAGGGGTCCGCCTATATTTAGCTTTTTCGGCTCGGTTGCCGAACAAAGCTCTCTGTATAGGAATGCCAGCACCGCACTACCCCAACTAAATGTGCTCACCTCCTCAATATCCTCCAACAGCTGGAGGTAAGTCAATGATACGGTGCTGGCGCTACAATCGGGGAACATCACCGCACCGAAGAGCAGCATCGCATAACCCCGTGCTGAACATTCAACCTCTTTCTCATCACTATCATCCGTTATCGGATTTTCCAACAACCAATTCACTACCGACTTCATCGATAGCGATGACCCCCTAATTCTATCAGCAGGCGGTCTAAAACCTAGCAACTGCTCGCATCCGTCCATCCACTGTGTGACCGTCTTCGAAACGATCACATCGGAGACACAACTACCATCTACAGGCAAACCCCACAAAATGCCTACGTCCTGTAAAGTGACGGTCGCTTCCCCAACAAAAAAATGAAACGGATGGGTCTCTTTCTTCCAACGCTTTACCAATGCTGTAATCAAATGAGGGTCAACCCTCTGAGACATACAGCTGTAGACGCTGTATAGACCCATATCGTTCAACTTTCCTAATAAGCGACCGTGTAAGATATTCGATGCTTCTCTAGTACCCCACACTACATTTTCTAACGACCTACATCTAATAGTACTATCTATCGCACTCTCATTTAATAATAAGTCCCCACTGCGGTGATTTGACTGCATCGTCAAAACCGAACTATTAATAGGTCCGTAACAAGTATCCAAATCAATTCTACATTCAAGAAAACGAAACCAAACAAATCAACAAAAAAATTAGCATTCGATAATGAATCTGTTAATGCAAAAAATCGTTAATTTCGTATCGGCACGCGTCGCTCACCTGACGTAAATCGGTGTAGTACGTCGTCGGGCGGCGGCGGGTCGCAGCGGAGCGTTGGGTCAATGCTGGGCCTGCGGCTCACGGAGGGCCTGCGGGGTGCCGGCTCACGGCGGGACGACGACGGAGGCGGCGGTAGAGGCGGACCGTCAAATCGGGCCAAGGTACGTCGTCGGGCGGCAGACGGGTCGCAGCGGGGCGTCGGGTCACGGCTGGGCGGCGGTGAAGCGGCTCACGGAGGGCCTGCGGGGCGCCGGCTCACGGCGGGACGACAGCGGAGGCGGACCGTCAAATCGGGGCAAGGTACGTCGTCGGGCGGCAGACGGGTCGCAGCGGGGCGACGAGTCACGGCTGGGCGGCGGTGCAGCGGCTCATGGAGGGCCTGCGGGGCGCCGGCTCACGGCGGGACGACGGCGGAGGTGGGGCGGCGAATCGGGGCAAGGGGGAGGATCTCGCGCGAGCAAGCTAGGCGGGGCGGCGTCGTCTTCTTCGTGGGTTGGGCGGCCGCGTCAATGCAAGGGGGAGGTTTTCGTCTTCGTCGTCGTCGCTTCTCGTCTTCGTCGTCGAGCTTCTGACGTTCGTGAGTGGCGAGCGGCAATCTGTAGGGTTTTGTAGAATACAGATCTAACTCGTCATCTCAGATGACGAGTTACTTAACTCGTTTTCTGAGAAGACGCGTTACTCCACGTCATTATTTCCGCCAGATAGGATAAGTAACTCGTTATCCTAGGTGACGAGTTAGTAATTCGTACTCTCAGTGTCCGAAAGTTTCTATTTTATTAATGCTTTTCAATACTTGTTTATTTTGTTAATGCTTAATTTTTTTTTGTTTATTTAATTAAACATACCTTCTTCACCTCTTTTTTGTGTAACTCTATGACAAACTAAGTATAGTTTAGATAGATAAATCTGTCCTTGTGATATAGTTGGACTGTTATTGCATCGTAAATTCAAGAAGTCCACAAAGCATAGGCAATGTCGAGGAAGATGTTATACTACTTTGATTTCGATTTAGTGCGGGCGGGTTTTCCGACTTTGATTTCGATTTCATTTCTGTTGTCTGATATATCATTTTAGGCCTCTTTATGTGCTTACTGCATTTGCTTGTTTTCGTGCTCTAAGCAAACCTTTTGCTGGCACAAAAGGTATTTTGGAAATCTGTGGATTGAAATAACGAAGTTGTCACGGGCAGGTAATAACCGAATTGAGTGTTTTTAAATTAGAGTAATGAAGCAATTCATAACTTTCTTATTCTGTAGAACGGATAATCCGCGATGACAGACCCCAAAGAAGTGAGCGAGAAATCAATTGCTAAAGAAGACATCGATAACTCTGCTTCTTACATCAATTTATACACTGAGAGTTGTATCTTGATATGGCTTCGAACATTCAGTGTTATTTCATTAGGCTGAAACAAGAATAGAGGGAGGCAGAAGAGCTTGCAGATAAATCTCGTGATCATAAATTAAAAGCTTGAATCCACCGAGAAAAAGACTCAGCAGATAGACAACGCCCTGTGATTTGCCCACAAGACCCTCGAGGTTCTGCTCCTACTCGTGAAACTTTCGTGCAATGATTATGAGAAGCAAAGAAA
>JAPQWV010005074.1:0-23000 GCA_027422505.1 Craterostigma plantagineum | reverse complement strand
GGACGATGGAGTGTTGAAGCTGTTGCAGTAAGAAGGTGTGGGGTCGTATATGTCGAAGAAATGATTCTCTAGCAGATGATTTTCATGAGCAGCTGTTGGGGTTTGGATAGAGATTAGCGAAGAAGACGACAATAACGATGATGTTTGAACAGGGACGATGCTGTCTTGATCATAAGTGCTTAGCAATGGATCGAATTCCAAGTTCTGATGATGATCGTCGTCTACGTCGGAAAACAGCAGATTATCCATCTGAAATGACGACAGTAGTGATTTCGCGTCTACGTCGTCGTTCGTCGGAGCCTTACTGCCTGAGAAATAGCAGTCGTGCGGCGCGTAGTTGTTCAGGTCTTGGCCGCCGTCGCCGGCGTCGGCTCCCATCAGGTGATCGGAGGTTTCCCTGAGGAGCAGCAGGGACTCCGCCGTGTCGTAGAATGGGACCGCCGGGACGCGCTGGTGCCGCCGCGCAAGTGGGTTGGCGGCGTGGATGTCCCGGTCGCAGGCGAAGCACAGGGCGGCGGCGTCGGCCTTGCAGGTGACCGCCGCCGGGTTCTGCTCGCAGACGTCGCAGACCCAGCTGCGCTCGTGCGTGAGGATGCGGCCGTGGTGGCACGCGCCGTCGCAGGACACGCACAGGAAAGCGTTGTGTGCGCGGCAGAACAAGACCGCCGGCGAGTAGGTGCAGTGGTCGCACCGCTTCGCATCCGCTGATCTCCACCGTCCACCGCCGCCGCCGCCGCCGTCGTCTGTGAATATTCCCATTCCTTCGTTCGCTGTGCCGATTGTAATGATGTGTGCGGTGGGGCTTAGAAAATGAGAAGGCAAAAATGGCGTCTCAGATATAGATATTGTTGAATTTTGCAACTGACACGTGGAAGTCTTTTCAGCCACAATGAAAGGTAAGAGTTAGATATGAGATTTTTCAGTTCAGTAATCAGTAGCAGTCAATTATCTCTGTCTACGTGGTTTTGGACTGACGTGTGGTGTAATAAGGTTACGTTTTAGGCTCAAGTGAGATTTTATTAATATGCGAAGCCAACATGCGAAGCTAAAAAGGCATAATTAGACTAATCGAGAACTTTCTAATATTAATATTGCATAATGAAAAAGGAAAAGAAACCGTATTTAATGCGATAGTAAATAAAGCACACGAGAAATGATCACGAGAAGTAATTTGCTCGATAGTAAAGCTTGGACGATTGGCTTCCACCGAAATGAAAAAGGCGGGTGCTTTTCATAATAATTTATTATTAAAAAGTCACATATTTTGTATTCAATATTTATCTTTAGGACATGCATTATATTTAATTCAAGGATTTATTAATTAAAGATTATATATAATAGGGTTGTTATAAAGCCACGAGATGTGACTTATTAAATGTAAAGTCGAAAGTCCATCTCCATATAAAGATTTGAACCTGTGATTCAAATATTCACGTGATAAGACAAAAGTAACATATAATGGATGGCCGAAATATCATTAAACCAAAACATTAGGTGACCTAATTAAGATATATATTCTGGCTCCCATCAACCCTTGAGTGCGTTTGAATTACAATAATACCCCTTGTTGAGCATCAGCTTGACAAGTGTCAGCAGCCTATGAGAAAATCTGAACAAAAAAGGAGTTTGGCAGCTAATTAAATTTTTCTGCAAAATTGTCTTCGATTGACTCCCATGATTCTCTAGTAATGACACGCGTCGCAAAATGGTAGACGAGGAAATCAGTATATCACATGCCTTAGGACATGGAGATTTTCTTTGCTTTGGATATGTCGGGTCAATTTTCACTTTTTATTATTTCTTTTTCGATGTTTGACTTATTCTAAATTTTTAATTCAGTGGAACTCAGTCGCGATGATTTAAATTTTCTTCACACAATGCATGTGGAATATAATACAAGTATGTTCAAAATCATGACATCAGTATGTGAAGTTTGATGAGCACAAAAAGAGGATAATTGTATCATTTGGAAAATTAGCAATAGACATGCCATAAATAGCGTAATTGAAGATATGATATTTTTATGCCAAACGCGTTATTGAAGTTTTTTGAAACATTTTATAATATTTCCCATCAATTGATTTCTTTCATTCATATTAGGATGGTAGAAAGTTAATGGAAGGGAACATTATGCAGCATAATGCAACCAAACCCTTTGTCGGCTTTTTAACCAAAGCCAAAGAAATAATCCAAGTTAATAATTCAAGAGTACTACTATTCACACTCCCATTGAATAAAAAATGCTATTTACACTCTCATTACATTAATACTTTACATACATAGTGTAACATGACATTTAATATATTCAATACTTTACATAGAAAGCAATAAACGATTTGACAAGATAGTGTCTTACTTCTTCAATAATTATAATTTTGTTAATTAATTTATTTTAACACATATCATTTAATAAAATTTTATTTTTATATTAATCTACTCTTTTACTCTTTATTAAAACTATTTAAATCTATAAATTCTAATAATTAACTTATTTAAATAAGAATAATTATATAAATTAATATTTCTTATTAACTTAACAATTGAAAAAGAGTTACAATTTAATTTAGAGTTACAAGTTAATTTTGTTAAATACACATTACATATAATATTTCTATATTGTAGATAGTATCAATATAATTCATATGAAAAAGAAATAAAATCCGTACTTACATATTTTGCTGAATTATAATATAAAATTATATACTTTTAGAAGTTAGTAATAAAATTTGTTGATAAAAAGTAGTAATTTGTATTAGTTACGTTAAAAATTCTCTATGAATTGAGTACAATAATATGAGAGAATAAACAAATAAACATTAACTAAACTTGAAAACATACTATGTTTAGTAGTATTTATTTCAGTAATAAAGATTGGGGTGTATTTAATAATAGGGTGTGAATAGAATTACCCTAACTCAATGGTAAGCGATACGACTAGTTATATTTCAAGTGCTGCATGAAATAAAAGTCAAGAAATTACCCATTACAAAAAATCTTCAACAAGAAAAAGAATCCAATCCAAAGTTTATTACACACTCTCCTCCCTCAATATGCCAAAAACATATCTACCTTCTACTTGCTAAAAATCTGAGAAGGCCAACAGCTCGGCAAAACAAAAAAAAAAAAAAAATCGAGTCCCAAAGACATAAATATAGCATATGCTTATATGTACAAAAATCTTCGAGCCCAGAAAACAGAGAAATAAGAGTTCATACCAAAGAGCAGCAGCCAAAAGTCCTCTTACACACTTCAGTAGAATCAAATGGCCTGAAAAAAATAAAAAAATCCACAACTATTAATCAACACACTGAGATAAACCAACGGCAAAAAAGAGTTCCCAAAGACTTACTCTCTTGGTTATACAGCAGGTCTCCTGGCCTTACGTTGTTACAAAGTAGAGAGTTTTTATTAAACGCTATAATTATTTCTGTTCCACGAATAAAGAGAGACCATGATAATATCACCCATTCATTCATGGATACTACTATGCTATTATTTATATGCAAGGATCATTTGATATTCATTGGAGCAGCCATAGCCCTCAATTTCTGGGATATTTCTGAGAAAGATGGCCTCTCAGTTGGATCATCAGCCCAGCAACTCTCCATCAGTGATTTCCATTCGGGGTCGCACCACACTGGTGTTTGAGGGCGCAGCGTATTACTCACAATCCCTCCTACGTTTAATATTTTTCTTTCATCACTTGCATGAAGTTATTGCTATAGTTCGCCAAAGACGAAAAAGGAAAAGACATACCGATTATAGAACCACCGTGCATGCCTGCATAGGGCTCGTCGCCAGTAAGCAACTCCCACATGACGATAGCGTATGAGTAGACATCGATCTGCCAGCGTCCAAAACAAAGTCAGCCCAAACGTATAGGTATCAAAACGAGTGTGATTGATACCTTTTCCGAAACCATGTTGCACTTTCCATTCAAAAGTTCAGGTGCCATCCATGGTAAAGTCCCACGTACGCCTCCCGACACTAGAGTTTTGTGCCTTACCTTTGACAGTCCCATGTCGCCAATCTATTTTTTTATTATTTTTTTTCGCGAATAGAATAAGAGGAAAGTTAAGAACGATTAAAAAATGATGAGCCCAGAGAAAAATATGAGTTGAATCTACCTTGCACACTGGGCGATGAGGGTCTCTCATGTTTACAAGCAGGTTCTCACATTTCAGGTCAAAGTGGACGATCTTCTTCTCGTGCAAGTACTCCATCCCTATTGCAACGTCCATGGCGATTATGAGCCTCTTACGACGATCAATTGTACTGTGGAAGGATATATTATATTTATCGTCATTGGCATATATACTAATGAGGTCATTGACCATGTTCTTCTTATGGAAAATACCTGTTCTTCTTCTGAAGATATTGCTTGAGTGATCCATTGACCATGTACTCGGTCACTGTTGCCAAGGATCCATCGGGGCCATCGCGAACGACGCCATAGAAGGAGACAACATTTGGATGGTGCAAGGAACTTAACAGAAGAGCTTCCTTCCAGAAATCAGCGATCTATAAATCACAAATACGATAGAGACAATGAGATAGGATCATCTAAACTTTTTCAAATAACCTCTCTCAAAATAATAAAGGTTTCAATCAAAAAGGAACAATGCACATGGAGAAGTAATAGAAGGCGCAATGGAAGAACAAGAAATGAAAGCAATTCACAAATATCATATGAATTTCCACTGTGAGAAAAATCTATTTCGTACCAGACGTTCCCTCTCAGATGGCCTTGCAGCAAAGCAGCTGGCTTTTATTTTCTTTATTGCAACATCTGAGCCCTTCCATTTACCGTGGTATACAGCACCATATGTACCCGACCCTAACTCCCGAATCTCCTCGAGATCTCCGTATTTTATTGTCTACAATGATAAAAGGTATGAAAACGTGAAGCAATATCGCGAGAGTTAATAACAATGAGGAACTAAGCACATCTAGAATGTGGTCCAAAATAGACTATGCTCTCAAGGATACAAAGATTAAGAAAGATTCCACAATAAAACAAGTAAAGACGTCAAGAATGAATCATCATTGAATAGAAAAAGTATGAAATGAAAGACTGAGCAAGAACCTGCAATCCTCGTTCAATTGCCTCTGCCTCAGCTTTTGTAAGCTCAATCTTGGAGTTGTTAGCATTGTCATTGTCAGGGTCTAAATCTACTACATCAACATTACCCTCCTATAGAACAAAAAATAGGAAGAATGACAATGATCACAGAAGTCCAGGAAACAATAGCAGCATTGTACCCATTAAGATACATACCACACCATCTTTGTGAGCATCCATTTTCACATCATCAGCACGATTTATTTCAGTTTCTACCTGCACTTTAGCTTTAACCACTTTCAAACTCTGCAAAGTAGCTTCTTTAACCGATTCAATCAATTCAGGCAAGAAGTCCAGTCGATCATCAGGTGCCTCATTGGGAGCAAAACCACTATTTTTCTCTACATTTATTGCAGAATCATCAGGCTTAGATTGTGGAACAGCTGAAGTGATTGACCCACGAGGTGCAATAGCATCTGCCTCTTGGTTAACATTACAACCAGTAGTAGAATCTTCAGCCCCCATCATGTTCCTTTCTTTCATCCCATCCAGCACATTTCCATTCATCCTAGCTGATTTACCAACCTCAGCGCCTTCTCGGAGATTTGCTTCAGATGCAGCAACATTTGCGCTCAACGCATCACCAACCAATGGTAACACTTCAGAGGGATCATTGAAAGTTGCAACACCCAATGGTATAATAGGTTGCTCCACCGCACAAGGTTGCTGATTCTCCATCACGTATGCGTTGGGAGCCAACTTATAATCTGGTACATGAGATCCATCAAAACCTGCAACTTTCTGCGATGGATCGATCCAATGATTTTGATAATCCAAGCCACTTTTCAACCTAGGGCTGCTCTCTCGAACGAACGCTTTGGAGGTAGAAGAGCCATTAACAACTTGAGATGAACTCGACGTTTCGTACGTGGGACCTACAGGGACTGGGTTGTTGTGCACATTTCTCCATAAAGCTTGCGATGGCATATGAGCAGCGCCCGCCACCTGGCACACGGCGTCGTTTCCATACATATAAGGAGGATTCAGATACCGAACGACACGTTCTTCCACGCCTTGCATGTGAATATGCGGCCTGGGCTGATCTTGAATCATCTGAGCGCCATAATCTACGCCAGAATGAACGTAATGGTGTTCTTCATGATGAACGTAATGGGGCTGCAAATGATGCGAATCGCCGCCAGCATTTCCATGCGTAATGGGAATACTAACACCATTTTCCACAATGTAGCCAGCAGATAACGCTGGCCTCATTTCCTCCGCCCAAGGGCTAGGCTGATGTGGGGAAGGCGAAACCCATCCCCTTTCATGACCGTGCGCCTCGTGGTAATGATCTCGACAGTAGAGAGGAGGGTGAAGATTTGCGTCGGGGTTCACTACGTATATCTCTCTATTCGCGGGCGATTCAACGCAAGAATTCGAACCCGAGATATATCCTCCATTCCCCATATTCGGTGCATCTACATGTGGATGTTCGTGAAAAACCTGATTCTTCAGAAAAGCCATTCGGCAACAATCGCAAATGCTATTCCCTTCGTAAAAGCCGTTCGACCCTTGAAGTATATTACCAGGAAAACCAGCCTTGTCACTAACAACAGGGCTCGGTGGAACCACAACCACGTTTTCTTGATACTGAAGCTGCTGATCGTGTATGGGGTGAATACTAACTGGCGTTCTGTTGTAATCTTCGGTTACTCTGTCTGAAAAATCCCCAAAGCCATTCTATATCGAGAAGACGAGGGCGAAATGGGAAATTCAGGCATAGGTCTCGGCTCAACATTCCCGTATGCCTTGGGGAATAATAGGCAGGACTCCATGGAGCTTCCATGTCGTTATACCTCTGAGCGACAGGCTGCTGTAATTGCCCTGAACCCAATCGAGGAATCGTTAGCTGTCTTAAATTCATCTGAGCCATTGGTAATTCCATGTTCCTCTGTCCATGGATGCTTCCCTCAAAGCTCATCTGACTAAAGTATTGCTCAGCTCCATGAACGTCTTCGAATGAACCCACTAGAGATTCGCTCTGTTGCCTCCTATAATCTGGCGACTCATTAAGGCTGTTCAAAGCATCGACGTACCTCCTCTCATTATCCCTTTCGTCTCCATTGACGAAATGCAAGGAGCTATCCTGGTCGGGATGTGAGAACAAGAATATCCTCAGCCTAGTAAACCCATCGCCCGAACCCAATTTATCGTACTCCTCCATCATATTAGTGACATCATCGTCATTTACGACTGATACGAGGGCGTCAAGATCTTCGTCGGGCTGCTGGTATTTTAACACGTTTGCCCTTCGTAAAGCTCTCTCATCTTCGACATGAGTTCATCGTAGGTTATGTCTCGCGGGACGCTGACGATGCGCGTCTCGCCTCCCACGTATCTGAGCTTGCTGTCTTGGGGACGAGGCAATATGCTGCCCGAAAAGCTGCACAAGAATTTGACACGTGTCGTTTCGTCATTGGAGCTCGGGGCAGAGCACGAATTTGCGGTGGGGCTGTTGTCCATTGAGTGGGTGAATTGCTGATGGTGGTGTTCAAGTTCTAGCTTGTCTGAACTCGTCATTTCCTCAATGTTACACATCGAATATTCCCATTCACAGCTGAAGAAGATCCTCTTTTTTTGGCTCGGGGCTTTTACACTGAAAAAAAAAAAGGAGAAAAGCAAATCCCCCCATTCAAAAAATCGTAAAGCACGAAACGGAAAATCATACTTTGAATCGTTCTAAAACGACAACCCAACAAAACGCAAAAAATCCAATCTTTTATTCAGCCCCAATACATTCGAAATTAATCAATCCCAACAAATCAACAACTGACGATCGGAATCAAGCTAGGTACCTGAGATTCGAGATTCCTGCAGCACCACAGCCGTTGAATTCACCTCAGGCCTCAAATCACGAAAAACCCTTTCAAACTCGCCAAAATCCAAGTAGATCTCTCTCTTATTTAACATATAACCTTAATTGGCCGGCCAGGATCCACTCTATTTATTTGAATTTCTCGATTTGCAAAAAGTAAATTGTAAACGTGAATCAGGGCATCTCTGGGATAAAAATAAAATTGATTTATAGTAAAGAACGTTGGAGAGAGAGAGATGTAGCGGCCATTAATGAGAGGTGCTTCGGAGATGGGAGAGCTGCCAAGTAGAGGGACACGTGGCCACTTTTTGATTCTTGGAAAACAAAAGGCATCAATATATCTCATGTTTAATATACTATTCTATGGCATAGCATATTCCCTGCATATGTTTCTCTAAATTATTACCTTTATTTTATGAAGCATTATATTATTTATGAACTTTCCATATATATTGTTTAGGAAAAAAAAATAGAGTTTCGAATTGACTCGAGCACTTTCACTTTTGTTTGTCTCCATTCCCACTTCACCTTTCCTAGTATGGTAGAAACTTCGTATTAATGGGACAGCAATTTTTTTTTTTCTCCGAAAGAAATAATTTTCATTTTGTGCAATTTTCGAAGTGGGAATAACGAAATTTTACAAATGCTTTTTCCCCATGATTATATTTTACTATCAACACCGATAAAAAGGGATCTTGACAACTATTTGTCTTAAAATAACCTATAACTGGATTGATTTCAATGTAACACAACATTTTAAGATTATATGCTTACGTTCAACACATGATTAAAAGCATCCTTGTCTAACTCCACGTGGCAGCAAGTAATTATCATGTATGTGGGTTGTTGATTTTTATCATTAATGGTTATGATTGATTAAATAATAATTCCACGGATCTCAAGGTTTTTTGGAAATGCCATGCCTCCTTCCCAATTCACTAATTTTTTCTTAGCTTCCACATCTAAAAGACCGTTCCTTCGTGTCCGAAAACACAAACAAATTTTCTCTCTTTCTTTTCTTTTTCTTTTTTAATTTATTCGTACTTTCCTTGTTGATTACTTGATTGCTTTCGTCTTTTCCCCTTTTTCTTTAACAGCAATATTTTCTTCTTGATGGGCTGATATCGGAAAAAGTAATTGAGCAATGGGCTTTTGTTTTTCTCAATTAATTCGATTTAAATATAGATACATGCCAGAAACTTAATTTCGTATCGAATACAATTCATCCACAAGCACCCAACACTTGTGGGAAACCATCCCTTCTCCACTGAGCAAGAAAAAACCAAAAAGGAATGGCTCTAGTTTTAAAATTCTGTTATTGCAACAAACGCAAACAAGAAAATATGGATAACACATAAAGAAAAAAAAAAAATTACCTGTAATCTCCACATGAAAAAAAGAACATGCTAACGATAAGTCGAGCAAAACATATGGTGGACGTATCCTATAATCAACGCCGACGACGACTCAAGGACAACCTTATTGTGCCCGAATTTCGAAGAAGATTATTAAATCCGAGGATAGCTAACTGTTAGCTATAGTTCGTTATGCCACCGAGGGTTAATAATTCGCATCAACAACCTCCTCATTCTAACAAACTTCTACCCTATTTAGCATTCATCTTATTTTCTGCCATTTTCGTCTTCAAGGTATGAAATATAATTTCACGTTGTTACGATTCATCTTTTTATTTACATATATCGTCGTCATTACCCTCAGGTGGACGTAATTATTTCGAATACTATATACACTACGGCAAAATAAAGAACGAGGAAGCACAGCTTGTAACCTCAACAAGGTATTGTATCTCAGCATGAACGTGTTTACAATGCCTTTTATATATATGTATCATCAAATAATGTTCTAATTTTCACAATGCAGTAGTTATAGTCCAACATTAGCCATAGAAAATGGAACGTTTCACCGAAATTTCATAATTTCGTGGGGCGAGCAACAAACTCGAATACTGAACGAAGGCGAGCTTCTCAACGCTTTCCTTGGACAAGTCGTCTGGGTCGGGATTCGAGTCAAAGAAATCCTTCCTATTCGCCAAAATCGACATGCACATCAAACTCGTCCCGGGCGACGCCGCTGGCACCGTCACAACTTATTACGTAAGAAAAAACGATTTCGATAATATTTTTTTTTTCATTTTAGTCGGTCTTGTGGTGTCGAACCCAAGTCTCCTATCGAATAACTAGGAGAAATGATGAGCTCTTTAAAGCGTGAACTAACTCCCTCTATTGCCAGTTGGTTTTAGATGGAGGCAGAAAAAGTCTTTTGTTTGTTTTGGCTTACATCCCAAGACAAATCATCATACTGCGCCTTTGCTTATACCAAAGCACCCCAAACCCACTTATCAATCCATTATTTCAATCTAGTATATTCTTCGTAATCAGTGCATTTATATGTATTCCCCCTATGCTTACTGCATGAAACCTTATTTTTTTGTTTTGACTTCTTGGGTCTTGAAATAGTATATTTTGTTTGCTTATTGAGTAAGAATATCTTTACACCACAACCTCCTACCAATATTGGCTTCATTCACTCTGCTTACTCATCTCAGCTTCTTCTTCTGTACATATATGTGCTCTCATTTGTGCTGCAATCCAATACCGTCAAAACAGAGTGTTAAAAAAACATCAACGTCAAAGTCCCTTCCTTGTAATAATATCTCAAACCAAGCAAAAAAAAAAAAGAAGACAATGAATGATAATAAGCTGCCTTGTAATATTCTTATAGGCATATCTTTAGATGCTAATGACAGTAAAGAGCTCTCGGCTGGGCTAGCGCATTCTTGCTCGTCCCGGCGATACAATCGTCGCAATGCACGTAATAGGTAAAGCCCCTCGCTTTTTTTCTTTTTTTTTTTTTAAATTATTTCTTTCGCCGGTAAGTTAATAAATAATGCCTTAAGCTGAACTATGACACTTTTTCTGTTGTTTGAAATGTAATAATAGCTTCTATGCCAAACAAGAAGGGAGCAATGGCAAGGAACAGTCGACGACGACGACGAAGAAGCATCAGAAACAGTTCCTTCAGGCCAAGTCTTTCGTTATCTCTGAAATGGCAGATATGTTCAAGACTTGTCAGTTCCATGAGGCGAGAAATAATCAAAAATGCGATTTTTATGGGGTTGAATTTGTTAAAATGTGGGCTTCACTTTATAACGTTATAATTTTTCAAATTTAATTTCAGGTGACTCTAGAAGCTCGAGTGGGATTGAGTTCGAGTGTCGGCAAAGGACTCATAGAAGAAGCCAATAAAATCGAAGCAGATTACATCGTCGTTGGTGGGAAAAGGACGGATCAAACAGGTTTCAGTTCAGACAATTAACCTGAAAAGAATTTACTGTTCGAACGCCGAAAAGTTGTTACATTCTTAACCGTTATCATATCTCTAGAGCTCCATCTGCTACATCGAGATACGTCTACGAACACGTCCCAGTTCGATGTTTCCTTAATCTTGGTTCGAAGAAGCCAAGAACTGAGGCGGGATTTTCATGAAAACTCAGCTCCCTACCAAGGTTCTGTTTTTTTTCTTGTTCCATCCCTAAATTGTTTTATTCATATGATTTCGTAAGCTGTGCATTATTACACCGCATACGTTATGTATCAGAATACGATCATCAGTCGAGCTCTAGCTGGTCAGACAAGAACTCTTCTTGCCTGGAAAACTCCTTCTCATCGCTGGAAGAAATCGACGTTTCCAAGAAGAAGAGTTCGTCGCCAAGAACTGTGCTCGACATATGCGAGGAAGATTCGCAGAGCAGAAACACCGACGAAGAAAGCTCAAACTCCTCCTCGATCGCTGCAAGGAAAGAACAGAAGCAGTTAAGGACCAAAAACAGCCCTCATCGCCCATCAGGCGAATCTCATCGTTCGTTCGAATAATGTCCTTATTCGACTGGAAACTGCTATGCAACAAGAAGAAACAGAAGAACACGAAGCACTCACCTCTTCATTGCTTCACCTACGAAGAAATCGCAGTCGCCACCAACCACTTCCATCAAGGTATTGAACTCCAAACTTGCTCCGTTACGAATTCTCGACCGCAAACTGAACTCTTATGGCGACTAATTTTCAGACAACTTGGTCGGAAAGGGAGGCTATTCGGAGGTGTACAAAGGGGAACTTAAGAGCGGAAGGAACATAGCAGTGAAGCGCTTGACGAAGGAAAGCAGCAACGCTGCGAAGGAGAAGGAATTTCTCGTGGAATTGGGAATCATAGGGCACGTGAATCATCCCACACTGCAAAGCTCGTCGGCTGCTGCATTGAGAACGGCCTTTATCTCATCTTCCATCTCTATCCCAATGGGACTCTCTCCTCTGCGTTACACGGTACATAAGTCCAGTTTTTCATTACTACATCATAGTATGCGTGTCTTCTTCGACGGCTGCTTTTATGCGCTTTTCGCATGGAAATTTAGGTCCAGAAACGAATCGCTCGACTGGGCGGTGAGTACAGAGTAGTGCTTGGGATTGCAAAGGGTCTCCATTACCTTCACAAGTGCTGCAAGCATAGGATCATACATAGGGACATTAAGGCCTCTAACATCCTGCTTGGTCAAGATTACGAGCCTCAGGTACTCTTTTTTCGTAGATTCTTGAATGTTTGTTTACGTATTACGATAATCATTTTTGGCGTAATTTGATCGCAGATATCAGATTTTGGGCTGGCGAAATGGCTCCCTAGCAAATGGACACACCACGCGGTGATTCCAATCGAGGGTACGTTTGGATACCTCGCGCCCGAGTATTTCATGCACGGAATCGTCGACGAAAAAACCGACGTTTTCGCATTTGGGATACTTCTCCTTGAGATCGTTACGGGCCGGAGGCCCGTCGATTCGGCCCGACAGCACCTTCTTCTGTGGGTATGACTTGAGAGGTTTTGCTTGGTCTTTTTTTTTGTTGTTGTTAGTTATGTAGAAATTCTGGGCCGGGCCTCCGTAATTATTAACCGTTAAAGAGGCCCACGCACATACGTCACACGGAGGATCGTGTCCGGATAACTTGATGGGGTTCCTCTTAAACCAATTGGTGATAAGAGGAGTGACCCATCATCTTATAAACCCATCTAATTTCTTTGAACTAATCGGTGTGGGATTTCTTTCCCCAACACACGTGACTCTCAACAAGTTATGATTTTATTTCGCAATATTAAGACGTTGAAATCTTTGTAATATTACAGGCGAGGCCATTGATGGAATCTGGGAAACTGAAAGAACTCGCTGATGCTAAAATGGAGGGAGATACGACATGGAGCAGCTGTATAGAGTGGTGCTTACGGCGTCGTTTTGCGTAAGGCAATCTTCGATATGGAGACCTTCCATGACTGAGGTAATAAAGCAATTATGGTTGGAAATATTTTTATGAGCAATTATTTTGATTATTTGCTGTTACAAAATTAAGGTGCTGCAACTGCTGACGTACGGTCAAGATTCGGAGATGGTAAGAAATTGGAGGATACCGAAGTTCACAAGTGATGAGATGGATGATTACTCAATGATTTTTGGATACAAACTCCCATCTGATTTATCTTTGGATGACATATGACGTAAAAAATTAATTTTTTAGCACACTTATATATTTTGTTTCATTTATTACATTTACTAGGAATTAGGATCTCGTATGACTTATGACATTGTTTTCTTTACATAATTAATATATTCTTTTTTAATTGACAAAACTAGAGGAGTATGGTACACCCACGCATGTTTATAAGTTCGCCCTGCAAATAAATAGAACTTGAAGAGTCAAATGTCAATAATAATATATTCCCAATTACGAATTATCAAACCCATCACTAGCATACGGAATAGGTTACATCTTGAAAGAGAAGGGAAGCCACAAAACAATGGGATCCGAAAAAAGATAGGAAACAAACCACACACCAATATCCGACGACATAATAAAGATACCAAAAAAAAAAATTTTACAAAATACAAATGACTTATATAATTATCAATTTTAGTAAGATGAACGAATCAGAAAGAAGGGACTATAAAGTTAGCCGCCGTCCCAAACTCTGCATCGTAATCAAAATCAAGATCAGAACATTGATCATCGTCATTATTAACTGGTAATTTCTTTGCGAACCTCCCTTTGATTCTCGGCCGCGATTCTGCGTACGCCTTCCTCGAAGCATATCGAACTGTCTTTTCGAACTTTCTGTTCTTTCTCTTCTCTCTGTACCTCTTTACCTTCTCCTCTCTAACATCCTTCGCCGTCATTGCATGGCTGCTCATAACGTCAACAAAATTGCTGCTATGCTTTGGAAATGGGCTCCTCTGCATATCTGAAGATATCATGGTTCTTCCCTCGGGCACGAAACCAATGTCTAACGATGATGATGATGATGATGATACCTGTTATCAAATAACATATCTAATTATACGGTTAAGAAGTCGAGGAATTATGTTTTATTAAGTTTAACGTACGCCGAAGGACGATGGAGTGTTGAAGCTGTTGCAGTAAGAAGGTGTGGGGTCGTATATGTCGAAGAAATGATTCTCTAGCAGATGATTTTCATGAGCAGCTGTTGGGGTTTGGATAGAGATTAGCGAAGAAGACGACAATAACGATGATGTTTGAACAGGGACGATGCTGTCTTGATCATAAGTGCTTAGCAATGGATCGAATTCCAAGTTCTGATGATGATCGTCGTCTACGTCGGAAAACAGCAGATTATCCATCTGAAATGACGACAGTAGTGATTTCGCGTCTACGTCGTCGTTCGTCGGAGCCTTACTGCCTGAGAAATAGCAGTCGTGCGGCGCGTAGTTGTTCAGGTCTTGGCCGCCGTCGCCGGCGTCGGCTCCCATCAGGTGATCGGAGGTTTCCCTGAGGAGCAGCAGGGACTCCGCCGTGTCGTAGAATGGGACCGCCGGGACGCGCTGGTGCCGCCGCGCAAGTGGGTTGGCGGCGTGGATGTCCCGGTCGCAGGCGAAGCACAGGGCGGCGGCGTCGGCCTTGCAGGTGACCGCCGCCGGTTTCTGCTCGCAGACGTCGCAGACCCAGCTCGCTCGCTCGGATCGCGTGCGCTCGTGCGTGAGGATGCGGCCGTGTGGCGCACGCGCCGTCGCAGGACACGCACAGGAAAGCGTTGTGTGCGCGGCAGAACAAGACCGCCGGCGAGTAGGTGCAGTGGTCGCACCGCTTCGCATCCGCTGATCTCCACCCGTCCACCGCCGCCGCCGCCGCCGTCGTCTGTGAATATTCCCATTCCTTCGTTCGCTGTGCCGATTGTAATGATGTGTGCGGTGGGGCTTAGAAAATGAGAAGGCAAAATGGCGTCTCAGATATAGATATTGTTGAATTTTGCAACTGACACGTGGAAGTCTTTTCAGCCACAATGAAAGGTAAGAGTTAGATATGAGATTTTTCAGTTCAGTAATCAGTAGCAGTCAATTATCTCTGTCTACGTGGTTTTGGACTGACGTGTGGTGTAATAAGGTTACGTTTTAGGCTCAAGTGAGATTTTATTAATATGCGAAGCCAACATGCGAAGCTAAAAAGCATAATTAGACTAATCGAGAACTTTCTAATATTAATATTGCATAATGAAAAAGGAAAAGAAACCGTATTTAATGCGATAGTAAATAAAGCACACGAGAAATGATCACGAGAAGTAATTTGCTCGATAGTAAAGCTTGGACGATTGGCTTCCACCGAAATGAAAAAGGCGGGTGCTTTTCATAATAATTTATTATTAAAAAGTCACATATTTTGTATTCAATATTTATCTTTAGGACATGCATTATATTTAATTCAAGGATTTATTAATTAAAGATTATATATAATAGGGTTGTTATAAAGCCACGAGATGTGACTTATTAAATGTAAAGTCGAAAGTCCATCTCCATATAAAGATTTGAACCTGTGATTCAAATATTCACGTGATAAGACAAAGTAACATATAATGGATGGCCGAAATATCATTAACCAAAACATTAGGTGACCTAATTAAGATATATATTCTGGCTCCCATCAACCCTTGAGTGCGTTTGAATTACAATAATACCCCTTGTTGAGCATCAGCTTGACAAGTGTCAGCAGCCTATGAGAAAATCTGAACAAAAAAGGAGTTTGGCAGCTAATTAAATTTTTCTGCAAAATTGTCTTCGATTGACTCCCATGATTCTCTAGTAATGACACGCGTCGCAAAATGGTAGACGAGGAAATCAGTATATCACATGCCTTAGGACATGGAGATTTTCTTTGCTTTGGATATGTCGGGTCAATTTTCACTTTTTATTATTTCTTTTTCGATGTTTGACTTATTCTAAATTTTTAATTCAGTGGAACTCAGTCGCGATGATTTAAATTTTCTTCACACAATGCATGTGGAATATAATACAAGTATGTTCAAAATCATGACATCAGTATGTGAAGTTTGATGAGCACAAAAAGAGGATAATTGTATCATTTGGAAATTAGCAATAGACATGCCATAAATAGCGTAATTGAAGATATGATATTTTTATGCCAAACGCGTTATTGAAGTTTTTTGAAACATTTTATAATATTTCCCATCAATTGATTTCTTTCATTCATATTAGGATGGTAGAAAGTTAATGGAAGGGAACATTATGCAGCATAATGCAACCAAACCCTTTGTCGGCTTTTTTAACCAAAGCCAAAGAAATAATCCAAGTTAATAATTCAAGAGTACTACTATTCACACTCCCATTGAATAAAAAATGCTATTTACACTCTCATTACATTAATACTTTACATACATAGTGTAACATGACATTTAATATATTCAATACTTTACATAGAAAGCAATAAACGATTTGACAAGATAGTGTCTTACTTCTTCAATAATTATAATTTTGTTAATTAATTTATTTTAACACATATCATTTAATAAAATTTTATTTTTATATTAATCTACTCTTTTACTCTTTATTAAACTATTTAAATCTATAAATTCTAATAATTAACTTATTTAAATAAGAATAATTATATAAATTAATATTTCTTATTAACTTAACAATTGAAAAAGAGTTACAATTTATTTAGAGTTACAAGTTAATTTTGTTAAATACACATTACATATAATATTTCTATATTGTAGATAGTATCAATATAATTCATATGAAAAGAAATAAAATCCGTACTTACATTTTTGCTGAATTATAATATAAAATTATATACTTTTAGAAGTTAGTAATAAAATTTGTTGATAAAAAGTAGTAATTTGTATTAGTTACGTTAAAAATTCTCTATGAATTGAGTACAATATATATGAGAGAATAAACAAATAAACATTAACTAAACTTGAAAACATACTATGTTTAGTAGTATTTATTTCAGTAATAAAGATTGGGGTGTATTTAATAATAGGGTGTGAATAGAATTACCCTAACTCAATGGTAAGCGATACGACTAGTTATATTTCAAGTGCTGCATGAAATAAAAGTCAAGAAATTACCCATTACAAAAAATCTTCAACAAGAAAAAGAATCCAATCCAAAGTTTATTACACACTCTCCTCCCTCAATATGCCAAAAACATATCTACCTTCTACTTGCTAAAAATCTGAGAAGGCCAACAGCTCGGCAAAAAAAAAAAAAAAAAAAATCGAGTCCCAAAGACATAAATATAGCATATGCTTATATGTACAAAAATCTTCGAGCCCAGAAAACAGAGAAATAAGAGTTCATACCAAAGAGCAGCAGCCAAAAGTCCTCTTACACACTTCAGTAGAATCAAATGGCCTGAAAAAAATAAAAAATCCACAACTATTATCAACACACTGAGATAAACCAACGGCAAAAAAGAGTTCCCAAAGACTTACTCTCTTGGTTATACAGCAGGTCTCCTGGCCTTACGTTGTTACAAAGTAGAGAGTTTTTATTAAACGCTATAATTATTTCTGTTCCACGAATAAAGAGAGACCATGATAATATCACCCATTCATTCATGGATACTACTATGCTATTATTTATATGCAAGGATCATTTGATATTCATTGGAGCAGCCATAGCCCTCAATTTCTGGGATATTTCTGAGAAAGATGGCCTCTCAGTGGATCATCAGCCAGCAACTCTCCATCAGTGATTTCCATTCGGGGTCGCACCACACTGGTGTTTGAGGGCGCAGCGTATTACTCACAATCCCTCCTACGTTTAATATTTTTCTTTCATCACTTGCATGAAGTTATTGCTATAGTTCGCCAAAGACGAAAAAGGAAAAGACATACCGATTATAGAACCACCGTGCATGCCTGCATAGGGCTCGTCGCCAGTAAGCAACTCCCACATGACGATAGCGTATGAGTAGACATCGATCTGCCAGCGTCCAAAACAAAGTCAGCCCAAACGTATAGGTATCAAACGAGTGTGATTGATACCTTTTCCGAAACCATGTTGCACTTTCCATTCAAAAGTTCAGGTGCCATCCATGGTAAAGTCCCACGTACGCCTCCCGACACTAGAGTTTTGTGCCTTACCTTTGACAGTCCCATGTCGCCAATCTATTTTTTTATTATTTTTTTTTCGCGAATAGAATAAGAGGAAAGTTAAGAACGATTAAAAAATGATGAGCCCAGAGAAGAATATGAGTTGAATCTACCTTGCACACTGGGCGATGAGGGTCTCTCATGTTTACAAGCAGGTTCTCACATTTCAGGTCAAAGTGGACGATCTTCTTCTCGTGCAAGTACTCCATCCCTATTGCAACGTCCATGGCGATTATGAGCCTCTTACGACGATCAATTGTACTGTGGAAGGATATATTATATTTATCGTCATTGGCATATATACTAATGAGGTCATTGACCATGTTCTTCTTATGGAAAAATACCTGTTCTTCTTCTGAAGATATTGCTTGAGTGATCCATTGACCATGTACTCGGTCACTGTTGCCAAGGATCCATCGGGGCCATCGCGAACGACGCCATAGAAGGAGACAACATTTGGATGGTGCAAGGAACTTAACAGAAGAGCTTCCTTCCAGAAATCAGCGATCTATAAATCACAAATACGATAGAGACAATGAGATAGGATCATCTAAACTTTTTCAATAACCTCTCTCAAAATAATAAAGGTTTCAATCAAAAAGGAACAATGCACATGGAGAAGTAAGAAGGCGCAATGGAAGAACAAGAATGAAAGCAATTCACAAATATCATATGAATTTCCACTGTGAGAAAAATCTATTTCGTACCAGACGTTCCCTCTCAGATGGCCTTGCAGCAAAGCAGCTGGCTTTTATTTTCTTATTGCAACATCTGAGCCCTTCCATTTACCGTGGTATACAGCACCATATGTACCCGACCCTAACTCCCGAATCTCCTCGAGATCTCCGTATTTTATTGTTTACAATGATAAAAGGTATGAAAACGTGAAGCAATATCGCGAGAGTTAATAACAATGAGGAACTAAGCACATCTAGAATGTGGTCCAAAATAGACTATGCTCTCAAGGATACAAAGATTAAGAAAGATTCCACAATAAAACAAGTAAAGACGTCAAGAATGAATCATCATTGAATAGAAAAAGTATGAAATGAAAGACTGAGCAAGAACCTGCAATCCTCGTTCAATTGCCTCTGCCTCAGCTTTTGTAAGCTCAATCTTGGAGTTGTTAGCATTGTCATTGTCAGGGTCTAAATCTACTACATCAACATTACCCTCCTATAGAACAAAAAATAGGAAGAATGACAATGATCACAGAAGTCCAGGAAACAATAGCAGCATTGTACCCATTAAGATACATACCACACCATCTTTGTGAGCATCCATTTTCACATCATCAGCACGATTTATTTCAGTTTCTACCTGCACTTTAGCTTTAACCACTTTCAAACTCTGCAAAGTAGCTTCTTTAACCGATTCAATCAATTCAGGCAAGAAGTCCAGTCGATCATCAGGTGCCTCATTGGGAGCAAAACCACTATTTTTCTCTACATTTATTGCAGAATCATCAGGCTTAGATTGTGGAACAGCTGAAGTGATTGACCCACGAGGTGCAATAGCATCTGCCTCTTGGTTAACATTACAACCAGTAGTAGAATCTTCAGCCCCCATCATGTTCCTTTCTTTCATCCCATCCAGCACATTTCCATTCATCCTAGCTGATTTACCAACCTCAGCGCCTTCTCGGAGATTTGCTTCAGATGCAGCAACATTTGCGCTCAACGCATCACCAACCAATGGTAACACTTCAGAGGGATCATTGAAAGTTGCAACACCCAATGGTATAATAGGTTGCTCCACCGCACAAGTTGCTGATTCTCCATCACGTATGCGTTGGGAGCCAACTTATAATCTGGTACATGAGATCCATCAAAACCTGCAACTTTCTGCGATGGATCGATCCAATGATTTTGATAATCCAAGCCACTTTTCAACCTAGGGCTGCTCTCTCGACGAACGAACGCTTTGGAGGTAGAAGAGCCATTAACAACTTGAGATGAACTCGACGTTTCGTACGTGGGACCTACAGGGACTGGGTTTTTGTGCACATTTCTCCATAAAGCTTGCGATGGCATATGAGCAGCGCCCGCCACCTGGCACACGGCGTCGTTTCCATACATATAAGGAGGATTCAGATACCGAACGACACGTTCTTCCACGCCTTGCATGTGAATATGCGGCCTGGGCTGATCTTGAATCATCTGAGCGCCATAATCTACGCCAGAATGAACGTAATGGTGTTCTTCATGATGAACGTAATGGGGCTGCAAATGATGCGAATCGCCGCCAGCATTTCCATGCGTAATGGGAATACTAACACCATTTTCCACAATGTAGCCAGCAGATAACGCTGGCCTCATTTCCTCCGCCCAAGGGCTAGGCTGATGTGGGGAAGGCGAAACCCATCCCCTTTCATGACCGTGCGCCTCGTGGTAATGATCTCGACAGTAGAGAGGAGGGTGAAGATTTGCGTCGGGGTTCACTACGTATATCTCTCTATTCGCGGGCGATTCAACGCAAGAATTCGAACCCGAGATATATCCTCCATTCCCCATATTCGGTGCATCTACATGTGGATGTTCGTGAAAAACCTGATTCTTCAGAAAAGCCATTCGGCAACAATCGCAAATGCTATTCCCTTCGTAAAAGCCGTTCGACCCTTGAAGTATATTACCAGGAAAACCAGCCTTGTCACTAACAACAGGGCTCGGTGGAACCACAACCACGTTTTCTTGATACTGAAGCTGCTGATCGTGTATGGGGTGAATACTAACTGGCGTTCTGTTGTAATCTTCGGTTACTCTGTCTGAAAAATCCCCAAAAGCCATTCTATATCGAGAAGACGAGGGCGAAATGGGAAATTCAGGCATAGGTCTCGGCTCAACATTCCCCGTATGCCTGGGGAATAATAGGCAGGACTCCATGGAGCTTCCATGTCGTTATACCTCTGAGTGACAGGCTGCTGTAATTGCCCTGAACCCAATCGAGGAATCGTTAGCTGTCTTAAATTCATCTGAGCCATTGGTAATTCCATGTTCCTCTGTCCATGGATGCTTCCCTCAAAGCTCATCTGACTAAAGTATTGCTCAGCTCCATGAACGTCTTCGAATGAACCCACTAGAGATTCGCTCTGTTGCCTCCTATAATCTGGCGACTCATTAAGGCTGTTCAAAGCATCGACGTACCTCCTCTCATTATCCCTTTCGTCTCCATTGACGAAATGCAAGGAGCTATCCTGGTCGGGATGTGAGAACAGGAATATCCTCAGCCTAGTAAACCCATCGCCCGAACCCAATTTATCGTACTCCTCCATCATATTAGTGACATCATCGTCATTTACGACTGATACGAGGGCGTCAAGATCTTCGTCGGGCTGCTGGTATTTTAACACGTTTGCCCTTCGTAAAGCTCTCTCATCTTCGACATGAGTTCATCGTAGGTTATGTCTCGCGGGACGCTGACGATGCGCGTCTCGCCTCCCACGTATCTGAGCTTGCTGTCTTGGGGACGAGGCAATATGCTGCCCGAAAAGCTGCACAAGAATTTGACACGTGTCGTTTCGTCATTGGAGCTCGGGGCAGAGCACGAATTTGCGGTGGGGCTGTTGTCCATTGAGTGGGTGAATTGCTGATGGTGGTGTTCAAGTTCTAGCTTGTCTGAACTCGTCATTTCCTCAATGTTACACATCGAATATTCCCATTCACAGCTGAAGAAGATCCTCTTTTTTTGGCTCGGGGCTTTTACACTGAAAAAAAAAAGGAGAAAAGCAAATCCCCCATTCAAAAATCGTAAAGCACGAAACGGAAAATCATACTTTGAATCGTTCTAAAACGACAACCCAACAAAACGCAAAAAATCCAATCTTTTATTCAGCCCCAATACATTCGAAATTAATCAATCCCAACAAATCAACAACTGACGATCGGAATCAAGCTAGGTACCTGAGATTCGAGATTCCTGCAGCACCACAGCCGTTGAATTCACCTCAGGCCTCAAATCACGAAAAACCCTTTCAAACTCGCCAAAATCCAAGTAGATCTCTCTCTTATTTAACATATAACCTTAATTGGCCGGCCAGGATCCACTCTATTTATTTGAATTTCTCGATTTGCAAAAAGTAAATTGTAAACGTGAATCAGGGCATCTCTGGGATAAAAATAAAATTGATTTATAGTAAAGAACGTTGGAGAGAGAGAGATGTAGCGGCCATTAATGAGAGGTGCTTCGGAGATGGGAGAGCTGCCAAGTAGAGGGACACGTGGCCACTTTTTGATTCTTGGAAAACAAAAGGCATCAATATATCTCATGTTTAATATACTATTCTATGGCATAGCATATTCCCTGCATATGTTTCTCTAAATTATTACCTTTATTTTATGAAGCATTATATTATTTATGAACTTTCCATATATATTGTTTAGGAAAAAAAATAGAGTTTCGAATTGACTCGAGCACTTTCACTTTTGTTTGTCTCCATTCCCACTTCACCTTTCCTAGTATGGTAGAAACTTCGTATTAATGGGACAGCAATTTTTTTTTTTTCTCCGAAAGAAATAATTTTCATTTTGTGCAATTTTCGAAGTGGGAATAACGAAATTTTACAAATGCTTTTTCCCCATGATTATATTTTACTAT
>JAPQWV010005073.1:0-23000 GCA_027422505.1 Craterostigma plantagineum | reverse complement strand
ATGTTAATCTTATGACAAAATTAATATACACCATGACAAACATCTAAAAATTATGTATATATGAGATTTATTTTTATTATTATGTGGTTAAATAATTAGAATCTTATCTAATAGTATTAGGTAAAAGAAATTGGAAAAGTAAAAGGATAACTAAATTAAATATATAAGTATTAATAATCAAATTATGTCACCTTTAAAAAACACATATAAGAAAATCGTATTTTCAAATAAATTAACAATTAGAAGATTTTTCCGTTGAAATATGTGTAATCTGTATAAAATAAATAAATATATCTAGTGGCTAATGAATCTTCTATAATGCTAACCTAAGAATTTTCTGCTAAACGAATTTACTGCATTATCTTTCTGTAAGATTTACTAATTCAGTTTAGCCAAGTGTCCAACACACTTTCTACTAGTTCAAAGCCAAAACTTTAAAATATGAGACATGATGGACTCGAACCTGGACCAAATGCATGAAAATTTATTTCCCTCACAGTTCAGCTAGATATATATTATATGTAAAATCGGTATATATGTACATACTAGTAAACATTTCGAAAATTTTTGGGGGTCAGCCTTTTAGTCGGAAAATAGGCAATTGTAGTCGGTAGACGGAATACCGACTGATTTTGCGACCGAAATTGTGATCGGAATGAGGCTAGCCGGTAACGTCTAAGTAGTCGACTAATATGTAGTCGGTAGATTCGTAGTGGCAAATGTAGTCGGTAGATGTACCGACTAGTTGTAGGACTAATAGTGTAGTCGGTAGCTTTTTCCCGAACAATTTAATTTTATTATATATACTAACTAAAGCTAAATAATAAATAATAATCTTATAAACAGGACAAAATTTAAAATTCCATTAAAAGATATGAAAACATAATAAATCCGTCCAAATACATGAAAATAAAAGATTTTACATAAAATAAAAAGTCCAACAACATACATCGAAACTACGCCAAACCGCGCCCAGAGCTACCTCTACCAGGAAAGTCGTCGCGGCAATGATAATTTCTGTTAAGTGACGCCGCCAATGCACATGTCTGAGAGTCATCCACAGGGTCCGAATCGCCCACATTTGAACTACGCGACTCGCGTCGGTAGTTCAGTAAAAACTCGAAAAACAACTCTGATGTGTTACCCATGCCCGTACGTTTTGGAACCTCGTCCAACCTCCGACTACCTCGTAGAATGCTTGGGCGTCTGAAAGGGATGGATTAACCACTTTCAGAGCCTCAAAATCCTCCTATTAACAACACACCGCAACATACCAATACAAATAATCTGTTGGAAATTAGGATACACGATTAATGGGTCAAAAAGTCATTTACAGGCCCACGAAATCACGGGCAGCCCAATTCTACATAATTGGGCTGCTAAGTGAATAAAAAATAATAATGTGGGCTAAAACAAATGCTCTAGGGTTTTCATATGCCAATTTTATTCTTTTCGGGACTGCTTTTGCAATTTCATCAACACACACAACAAAATCCCTTTTTCTTCATAGGGTTTCGAACTTCTTCTTCGACTACTCTCTGCAAGTAGTTTTTCCTCTCTGTTTTACTTTGAACTAAGCTCTCCTCGCACGATAATCAAGTTTTCTGTGTGTGTTGAATACACATCTCTTCTTCCACCTCCAATTAGAGATTTCGATTCTCATTCTTTCGATTCTACATTCGCACAAAGTCAACATCGTGTTGCCTTCGTGATTATCAGTCCCGGTCTTTGGCTGAAACACTAGAGCAACATTTCTGCAGTCATCAAATTGAAGATAAGTCTTGTACTCGATTTCTGAATTATTGCGAGGTGTATCTTGTTGATTCATTTGTAATTCTCTGACTTGTATGTTCCATCGCTGAAATTGTTTGAACATTACTTTTTAATATGGTATCAGAGCCAGGTTTGATCCAATTACCTGTCCATCTGTAATTGCATTCGATCTAAAATTACTCATCTCTTAGATCTGAATTGTTACGTGCGATTCTGTTTGTACCTGTCTGCGCCTTGACAGATTGGTGATTTCCTAATCAAAGTTTCTCTGTTGTTAATTGCAGAGCCTCACAGTAACTCTTCACTTGTTGAGCTCGCAATAACGCAAGGCTACTGAATTATAGGACTTCATTTACGGTGACTTCGTTCCTCTCTCACTTCCTGCTTGAAATCTTTAATCAGCTGTGTCGTTTTTATTGTTTGATCTAGCTATACTGCTTTGTGTGCATTATATCTCAAAGCCGAAAATATCATGGATTCTGAAAATTATGACACAAATGAAGTAAACAACACCAATGAAGTAAACAACACTCCACCAAGATACTCACAGCCTAATATAAACCCCAGGCATCCTCTGTATATAAGCCAAGCAGACCTGTCAGTGACAAACATATCAAATGTGACACTGACAGGATCTGAAAACTATTCTTATTGGAGCAATGCAATCCTGTTATCTCTAACTGCCAAAAACAAAGTAGGCTTTGTTCAAGGCACAGTGCCATTGCCATCTGATCAGGAACTAGCTAGTGACTGGGAAAGATGCAATGCCATAGTCTTATCATGGGTGCTGAATTCCTTAAGTAATGAACTTAGAATTAGATATACCCATGATAGATTTGCATCAAAGGTCTGGGAATCATTAGAACAAACCTTTAATAATGTAGATGGTTCTAGGAAATATAGTCTTCAACAGTCTATCTGTAATCTTAGGCAAGGGTCAGATAGTGTCTCAATCTATTTCTCAAAGCTGCAACACTTGTGGGATGAGCTGGAAGCTCTAACCACAGGTCCAATGTGTACCTGCAAAGCTAACCAACATCAGTCCAACATAATTGAAGAACAAAGACTGATGCAGTTCCTCATGGGACTCAATGAAAGCTATATCTCTGTTAGAAGCAATATACTTATGTATCAGCCCCTTCCCAACATCCTTCATGCTTATAATTTAGTAAGCAGAGAAGAATCACATAGAGGATCCATTCAAACTACTGAGAACAATACCTCAATCTTCCTAAATAAATCCTTCAATAAACCCAATATAAACAGTATGAACCAAAACACAATCATCTGTAAATTCTGTGGTATGAAGGATTCAGTTGAAAAATGTTTTAAGCTTGTAGGGTACCCAAATAACTCTGAAAACAACAGTAACAGAAACAATCCTTTTAGTAATAATGTGCCATTGATCTGCAAACACTGTGGAGTCAAAGGACATTCTATTGAAAGGTGTTTCAAGCTTGTGGGGAAACCAAATAAAAACAATTACCAGAACAACAGTAGTAATAGAAAAATAATGCATGGACTACAAATAAGACAGCTAATACTACAGAAACAAATCAACAAGCCACTGAGACAATAACTCCCACCCTTTCACTGGCACAGTACACCCATCTAATGAGACTTCTTGATAGGGAGAGCCAAGGAGAAACCAGCTCAGATCTTATGGCAGGTGCTTTTACCAATACCCTATCATCTGATTTTGATAAGGGGTGGATCATTGACTCAGGAGCAACAGATCATGTTGTACCTTCATCTGATAAACTCATCAAAAAAAGATATGTCAAAACAGAAAACATTCTAATCAAACTTCCAAATGGTAATTGTGTATGTGTTGAAATGATAGGTGATTATGTTCTAAATAGAGATATGATTCTTAGAAATGTGCTAGTTGTACCAAGCTTTAAGTGCAATTTGTTATCTGTTTCTAGAATAGTTGGCAATAATCAATGTACTGTTTCCTTTAAGGGTGATACATGCATCTTTCAGGACCCACAATCCCTGAATATAATGGGGATTGGTGAATTGAAAGATGGGCTGTACTACTTCAACCACAAACTATGTGGTAGTTGTGATAATTCTGTTAGCATGTGCAAATCTGTGGCACCTGAGACTGGGGCATCCATCACCTATTGTGTTGGATGTCTTGAAGCCCTCACTAAAGTTCAAAATTGATCAGCCTGTTGAGCCATGTGACACCTGCCACAGGGCAAAAAGCAAACTAGGATTCCATTCTCTCTTAGTGATCACAAATCTAAATCTGTGTTTGAATTAGTTCATGCTGATATGTGGGGTCCATTTAGGGCAGCCAGTCACAATTCATGTAGATTTTTTCTAACCGTTGTTGATGATTTCTCTAGGGCCACTTGGGTGTTTTTGCTTAAAGCCAAATCAGAAGTACTTCAACATGTAAAATACTTTGTCAACATGATTGAAACTCAGTTTAATAGGAAATTAAAAGTAATTAGGACTGATAATGGGACTGAGTTTACCAATAATCTCTTTCAAGAATTTGTTGCACCAAACTAGTGTTGTAGACACACCACAGCAAAATGGGATAGCCGAGAGAAAACATAGGCACTTACTAAATGTTGCTAGGGCCCTGTTCTTTCAATCTAAAGTACCTTTGATGTACTGGTCTGAATGCATTTTGACTGCTGTTTTTCTAATCAATAGAACACCCTCTGCTGTGCTCAAGGGAAAGTCTCCTTATGAAATTCTCTTTGGTAAAAATGTGAATTATGATTTTCTGAAGGTCTTTGGATGTTTATGTTATGCTGCTGTGCTGAATGCAAAATCCAAATTTGATTCTCGTGCTAGACAATGTGTCATGTTAGGATATTATGAGAACACAATGGCATATAAGCTGCTTGACCTGGATGACAATGCTATATTTGCTGCAAGAGATGTAAAATTTTATGAGACTGTCTTTCCTTTTAAAATCAAATCTGCTGATTTTCAGAGTAAACATGAAGATGACTTTTCTGTGCTTTCATGACCTATGTGATAATCATGCTGCCTTGCCTGATGAGTCAAACACTGTACATGATAATGATAATATAGTTGCTGATCAACATGAATTGAATGATGTACATGCTCAGAATGACACACTTGAAAGCCCTGACATGATACGTGAAAACTCTGAATCCTCTCATGACAGTGACTTGCATGATTTATCCAATACTAAAAATGCTACAACTGCTGATACATTGAATAGACCTAGGAGACAAACTAGGAGACCAAATTACTTGAAAGAATATGATTGCACCTTAAATAGCTTGAAGTGTAAAGTATTGTATCCTCTGTCAAGTGTTATGAACTTCTCCAAACTGGAACCTAGTGTAAGGAATTATTGCAGCAATTTAGATGTAACAGTAGTTCCAAAATCAGTTACTGAGGCACTAGAGATACATGAGTGGAGAGAGGCTATGAACTTGGAGATGAGAGCATTGATAGACAACAAAACCCGGCACTTAGCTGAACTCCTGAGGGTAGAAAACCTGTAGGCTGCAAGTGGATATTTAGAATTAAGTACAAGCCAACTGGTGAAATAGAAAGGTATAAGGCTCGGGTCGTAGCTAAAGGATATAGCCAAAAGGTGGGAATAGATTTCAATGAAATATTTGCCCCTGTAGTTAAGATGGTTACTATCAGACTTTTACTTTCTGTCTCTACTATGAAAAACTGGCCTATCTATCAACTTGACATTGACAATGCTTTCTTGCATGGTGAATTAGATGAAGAAGTGTATATGTGCTTACCTGAGGGCTTTTATGCTAATGAACATAGGTTTTGTAGACTGAACAAGCCACTTTATGGCTTGAAGCAAGCCCCACGAAAGTGGAATGAAAAGTTAACTCAAGTGCTGACCTTTAATGGGTACAAGCAAAGCTTGAGTGATTATTCATTGTTCAACAAATGTGACAAAGATTTAAATGTTTTCTTACTTGTGTATGTTGATGATATACTGATTTCTGGTAATGATCTTGCTGAAATTAATAGGATAAAAGGTGTTTTCAGTAATACCTTTGGAATTAAAGACCTAGGTGAACTGAAATATTTTTTAGGCATTGAAGTTATCAACTCTGAACAAGGCTTGATTCTCAATCAAAGAAAATATTCTGTAGATCTGTTAAGAGAATTTGGTGTCTTAGGCAGCAAACCCAAAGATACTCCTATGCAGCATAATGCTAAGTTCACTGTTGTGACTTCTAATTCTGCTGATGTTAACCTCTTTCAGCGCTTAATGGGTCGGCTAATTTACTTATGTAACACCAGGCCTGGCATCTCTTATGCAGTTCAGACTCTTAGCCATGCACAATCCCAATTCATCTCATATGACAGCAGCCTTTAGAATTCTCAGATATCTGAAATCAGCACCTGGTTATGGTGTGCTGATTTCAAACAGACCAAATTTTGCTCTCTCAATCTATTGAGACTCAGATTGGGCTTCATGTGCAATCACTCGAAAGTCTGTTTCTGGCTTTTGTATCTTCCTAGGTAACTCACCCGTGTCATGGAAAAGCAAAAAGCAAAAAATTGTATCACGATCCTCGGCTGAAGCCGAGTATCGTGCTATGGCCCAAGCAACATGTGAATTAATTTGGATAGTAGGCTTGCTTAAAGATATGAAAATAGTCTGCTCAGATCCAGCGAAGCTATTTTGTGACAATAATGCTGCTATTCAAATTGCTAATAATCCTGTATACCATGAGCGAACCAAGCATATAGAAATAGATTGTCATTTCATACGTGAATTTATAAATAAGTGCTTGATTAAAACTCAACATGTGAAATCGCAGGATCAAGTAGCAGATATCTTAACCAAGGCACTCGGGAAGGAAGCTCATCAAAGGCTGAGGGATGGGTTAGGTATGGTAAATATTTTTGGCTCTTAATCGTAAGGCAGCCGTTGGCATTTAAGTCCAACTCATTATGCAAATACGATTAATGAGCCAAAAATCATTTAGAACTGAGGGATAATGGTAAATGACTCTTTGACCCTTAATCGTGAGGTGGGCTGTTGGAAATTAGGATACACGATTAATGGGTCAAAAAGTCATTTACAGGCCCACGAAATCACGGGCAACCCAATTCTACATAATTGGGCTGCTAAGTGAATAAAAAATAATAATGTGGGCTAAAACAAATGCTCTAGGGTTTTCATATGCCAATTTTATTCTTTCCGGGACTGCTTTTGCAATTTCATCAACACGCACAACAAAATCCCTTTTTTCTTCATAGGGTTTCGAACTTCTTCTTCGACTACTCTCTGCAAGTAGTTTTTCCTCTCTGTTTTACTTTGAACTAAGCTCTCCTCGCACGATAATGAAGTTTTCTGTGTGTGTTGAATACACATCTCTTCTTCCACCTCCAATTAGAGATTTCGATTCTCATTCTTTCGATTCTACATTCGCACGAAGTCAACATCGTGTTGCCTTCGTGATTATCAGTCCCGGTCTTTGGCTGAAACACTAGAGCAACATTTCTGCAGTCATCAAATAGAATATAAGTCTTGTACTCGATTTCTGAATTATTGCGAGGTGTATCTTGTTGATTCATTTGTAATTCTCTGACTTGTATGTTCCATCGCTGAAATTGTTTGAACATTACTTTTTAACATAAACCATACAAGACCATGTTTTAAAACAACATATTATCAACGTATCAACACTATCTACAAAATATGAAGTAACAACGTTGGGTAAGCATACTCGTTTAATCCATCCTCTTGTGAGCTTTCTCGCCGATGAATGACTTATCTTTCTTTGTGTGATTTTGCAAATAAACTTCGTGTGGTGGAGGAAGGATTCCCTTGTTTTTAGCAGCCTGTCGTATAGTGAGTCTGTGACGGACGTTGTGAAAGAAGTAGAAGGCGATGGCCTAGCAGTAGAAGTTGATGTCGATCCCAACTGGGGAGTAGGGGATGGTGCTTCGGTCTCTGCAATATCTACGTCATTTGGTGATGAAAGGCGAGGGCCAACGAACTTGGCCAAACAACGTCTAATCGACCGTCCTGTCATCTCAACATCATAAAAGTCATAAAAAAACAAAACCAAATAATGGATATCGTAGTCATAAATAAACGTCATTTGATCGTAAACACGCAATTATAAACGAACACAAATCGTAACGCAACGTGTCATTCATCAACTAGAAACCATAAATCGTTCGTAACATGACACATCATTTATCAAATCAAGTGAAATTATATACCGACATGAGTGATACCGGAGTTAAAGACTTGGTGGGGCAGCGGACGAAAAAGTGGGCACCGACAGACCAGCGATTGGGAGGGCCTCTAATGGAACGCCGAGCTCTGGAGCCAACGACGGGCTGCCGGCGAGGCTCGAGAGAAACAAGAAAGATAGTGACACAAGGAACAACCACACCTTTGCCACAAACAGAAAGATGAGTGGATCCAGAATGCTGGAGAGCTCCGCAACAAATGGTCCGTTCATAACTGAGATCCAGTTTAGAACACAAGCGAGTGTGACATGTACGGGGAAGACGCATCGTAAGATTAAGAGTGAATAGGTCTATGAAATGAAACTTCATGAAGAGGGAAGAAAGACTCTCAAATGGAGAGAATACACTATTAGAGAGAGAGAGAGAGAGAGAGAGAGAGAGAGAGAGAGAGAGAGAGAGAAGTTACTATTACCTTCTGCTGTTATTATTGAGAAGTGAATTTCCTGTTAACTTATGTAGATTACTGATTTTGGAGACAAAGAAAAAAGAAAATTAGAGGATGGAGACGAGCTAGAGGTTTACATTAGACGTTGATAATTTTATAGTGCCATATGGAGACTCTAGACAAAGTAGCAAATTGTAAACTAGTAATATCTTGAGCATGATCCCAAATGACTCCTCGACATCAGGAGAAGATGTCTGCCATTACTAAGTGATGTTGCCATTAGTAATTTGCTTATCCAAATGAGATGTTAATATTTTTCTAACATTTCCTTCGTGTGGTACTTGTCTTGCATGTAATAGTTTATTTTTTTTAGATGGCATGGTGATAATATTAATGATAAGGTATTGCTGTTTGATAATAATGCAATCATTTATATGTAGTAAGGTTGGCGATTGCTGCTACGGATATTATCTATTCACTTGTAATCTTGAATTATTGTCTGGAAAGGAAGAACTGCAATGGTACTATATAAGATGTGTTGAATTTTATTATAAACCCACTATAGAGTGCAATGCTTTATTCCACATACCAATCTAATAAATTACCACACTCTTTTTATCCTTACTATTTTTAATTTTTTTCTTATTATTATTAGCACTGTCATGTTCATCGCTAGCGGCATTCACTTTCACTTCAAAATAATTTTGGTAACCGGAACTTGGAGTTTTGCTGCAACCCACATCTTCTGACTTCTGCAAGAAAATATAAATAAAGTTGATTATATTGTATTCCTTATAAATTATTAGTCTTACTTGCACATATGCTTAATTTTAAGCATGAACAAACAAATAAAATATAATAACCATTATATAAGATATTAAAGATAGCTTAGAACTTACCGCTATAGACGTGCCTTCCAACTTAGTATGACTACCGAATATAGAGATAGCCTAAATATATATTGAGAGTAAGAGAGAGAGAGAGAGAGAGAGAGAGAGAGAGAGAGAGAGAGAGAGAGAGAGAGAGAGAGAGAGAGAGAGAGAGAGTTTATTAAGAACAATATATATATATATATATATATATATATATATATATATATATATATTGTACAACTGCTACTAATTTAACAACAAATATGCACGCAAGCTCACGTACCTTAGGGTTTTCTTTAGACGAATCCTCCACTGGCATATTAAGAAAAGGATATTTGAAAGAAAGAGCAGCCCAATAGCCGTCGGAACTGTGTACTTAAAATGGTTTATTTTAAATAAAAGAACCATAAATATTAGCAATAAACCAAATTTGCCCATCCAAAAAGCAACGATCTCTTCTCGGAACCAATATGTCCGATACCACCCTATACGCGCCTGGTGAAAATTATGTAAGATTAACACCGATATTACGTAATTACATATAATATCGTGCATTTAGCTACGAAATGTTGAGTAAGAAACATAGCATATCACTAACCTCAAAAAGTTGTCGAGGTTTAAATTTCTCATCTTTTAAAATGAACGTAACAAATTGGCCAATGTAGATGAAACCAAGATAAGTCAGAGCGACCATAGCACCGATATCAAACCCGAGTGTAGATTGCACATTGCGATTTCGGATTAATGATATTGTATAAAGCAAAGAATAAAAGAACACTATCAATCTCAATAATATCCACTCGAAAAATAAATAAAATGCTGAAAAGTCTTTGGGCTTTATATAAGGAGAAACCATTCTAGCCAGCAAGGTAGCGATCCCTTAACACTATTCTTCCTTTTTCTCTGTGTGTGTGTGTGTGTTGAATATATATATATATATATATATATATATATATATATATTGGGCTGGGCGGATATATATTTCTTGTGTTATCAATATTGTATGTGATATCTTTTACTCCAAAATGGACAAGAGAAAATCAGACAATAAAAGAAATATTTCATAAGATCTTAAACATTATTTCATCAATATGGCAGTTTTGCATCACTTATATGGTGATGATTTCGGGGAAAAATAAGATTCGTGGTTGACTTGGCGCAAACTCAATTTTGCACCATCTTAGGCGCATCGTGCACAAATCATAATGAACTTTGAGAATTGAGTTAATTGGCTCTGATCTACTTTCTATTTCAAAGCTCACTAATCTGGGCATCATTCACGTAGGACATCAGCGATTCTTAATAATGATTTCATTACTGAATTTTTGATTTCATTTCTTTATATTATGGAATTCATGAATTGGAAGTTTTCGATATTCATTATGTAAATTAATATTGAAGAATAGCTAACGAAGGAAAGCTGAATTAAAGAAAGATGGTCCAAATGGCATAGATAATTAATCAAGATCAATCAACCGATGATATGATTTACAACGGCTATTTACCTCTCTATAGATTAGTCAAGCCTTATAAATGGCACATCATGTAATGCAAAAGATCATCATTGCGAAATACTATTAAAGCAAAAGCATCTATACTATATAGGAGGAAATTGACAATAACAGAATACTTTTAGAACGTCTTTCAATTACGTAGCGTGATTGAATTAAAATAATGGCGATTGATTTCTAACTATAAATAAATAAATAAATAGATTGTGCTAGCTAGATCATATGTTGCCTAGGAAATCGGAACTTTTGAGATTTAATAAAGTCCGTTCAAAGAACCCTAGAAATAAGAAACTTACAAATACAGAAACCCTAAAACCTTAGAAACCATAGACGTAAAACCATATACACCAGATATCATGAAGACCCTAGAAACAAAAAAAAAAACTAAATATAAACCCTAGAAACAAAAAGTCCGGCAACTAAAAAACCTAGACTAGGAAGAACAATAATGCAAAAAATTTAAATGCGAAAAAATGTGATGTATTGTTTAATAATATGTGTAAGTTCGGTTCAAAAACAACACATCGACATATAATGTTATGTCGCCGTAGTTAACACCTTCTAGGTGTCATTAATCGACATTTTGGCTGCTGATGTCGCATATTGACGTCTTACATAACATTTTAAGTGTCAATGAAATACATCGCATCAATGTGCCACATCGGCATTCAATTGATTAATGACACCTAGAAGGTGTTAATTACGATGACATAACCTTATATGTCCATGTGGGATGTTGAAATGGCACAAATCGGTGCCACATCAATAGGTGTCCACATAAGGTGCTCACATAAGGTGAGCACCATAAAATTTCTCTATATATATAGGGGTGGGCCCACGTTAGGCATTGGGGGTTCAGTTGACCCCCTGACCGAAAGTGCACTTATAAGTTTTATGTGCAAATTATATAAGAAATTATCTTTGGTCTAGTGGTATTGGTCATTGTGGTAAGGCTTTTAATAGTAATACACTTGGGTTCAACTCCATTTTTATCTTAATTTTCGTTTATATGGGCTTTATTGGATTGGGCTGGGAATTTTTTGACCCCTAGTAAAAAAATGCCGGGTCCGCCACTGTATATATTATATATTATATATTTATATATATGCATTCAAAAGTTTTGACCTAATACTACTAGCCCATAAATTAACTTTTCAGGTCAAATTAAATGTTTTTTTATTACACATGGGGACCCAACAAAATTCAATGACTTGATATTTATAATGGGCTTTGCTTACCTACGTGTGTGGGTATAACTCAACTCCTATCACTATTGGACATGTTGCATTTATTTTTAATTAATCCTAAAAAAACTATAACCTCCGTTAACTTACAATTGTTAAAATTATTTCGCCACCCAATTTTGTTTGACACAGCGCCATTCCAAAGCAACGTGCGTCAAAATATCTATCTTAGAGTTAAAGACCGAAAAGTTCCATCAGTAGCAAAGAAATCCACATCCTCGTGAAGACAGAGATTAACGGGAAGATTTTTTTCCTTCTTCAATTTCATTTATCTCTAGTTTGTGATTTGCTTGTGATAATGAGTTCAATGTGTATATGTGACATATTTTAGGTCAAAACTGAAGTTTAGGCGTGAATGGCTAAAGCCAATTGTGAGAGCTTTGGTTTTTCGATGATAAAGGAGTTGGAAGATAAAGATTATAAAAGTTCGAAGGATAGAATTCCATCTTACAAACTACTGAATACTAGAACAAGATGTAAGGGATGTTTTGGGTTGGTCGAGAAAAGGGAGGGAATTGGACTGTTACAAGGTTCATCATCGCGCACAATCACGAGATGGTTGATTCTGATCAAACATATATGTTGAGATCATCACGTTTTATTTCAATCTCACAAAAATCAACGTTGGAGGCAATGGTTAATGCTGCAATTTCTATTGGAAATGTTGTTTCGTACATGGAAAAGGAAGCTCAAGGTCCTCAAAATCTCAGGTTTCTTATAAAGGATGCATATTATCTTGCTACTCTGAAAAGGCATACAAAGGTAGCGAGGTGATGCATCTGCATTGCTTAATTATTCTATCAATAAATCAAATAAGGACCACTTTTTTACTGGAATGTGCAATTGAATGATGAATATCGTATCATATTTTTGCTTCAGAGACCACATGTGTCGAACTGATTATGAATAGTTTGGAGATGTGTACTTTTGATTGGCATGACATACCGAACATAACTAGGTACAACTTAATGTGTGCTCCTTTTGTTGGTATAAATAATCCCAAACAGAATGTGTTGTTTGGGTTAGCATTCTTGTCCGACGAGACTCAGAGTTCCTTTGAATGGTTGTTTAGAATATTTCTTGAAGCGATGAATGGTGACCAACTGGACTCGGTATTCACCGATCAATGTCAAAGTATGATGAATGTCGTTGATACTGTCTTGTCCAACTCACGTCATCGGTTATGCCAGTGGCATATTAATCAAAATGAGCCATCATATTTTTGGAAGTCTGAATGGAGATTTGAATTAAACAAATGTGGAATAAGTGTATGAGCCACTGCGAATTGATGAGAAGTTTGAGGGAATATGGAGAAGCATGATAGAAACTTATGGTCTTGAAAATCACAAGTGCGACACAGATGGTCCACTGCTTTTAATAGCAACATGTTTTGCGTTGATTTACAAGTTACGTCCAGAAGCAAAGGAACTAACTCAATGTTGAAAAAGGCCGGTGATAGGGCTAGAACTTTGAAGGATTTTTTGTTGAATTAAGAGAACATCCAAGCAAATGGCGCGAAAAGAAAGGGTCGAGGATATACTCGTCGCCATGGAAAGCCTGCTATGATTATGAAAAATCATCAGTTGAATCAATTTGCGGAACTACATACACTTACCATTTATAGGATGTTCGAGTTAGAGATGGCAAGTTCGTTAGCCACTATATTGCTGGATACAGATTCATCAAGTTCTGATGTTTATAAGGACATCATTGTGAATCTCTTAGCGACAGCTCTAGATCCCTTAAAGTAGCAAATGATAGAATTAGAAATATTGTGATTTGTAGTTGTCAGAAGTTCGAAACCGTTGGAATACAGTGCAAACATGCGCTGGAGGTGTTAAACCATATGAATGTTCATTTAGTCCCTGAAGTTTATGTAAAAACCAGATGGAAGAAGCGGATAAGCAACAACTCGTTTGATCCTCACTAGTCTCATGGAGTAGGCAGCAGAAATTAGATGTGCTATGTCAACCAAATTATGCGCTTCATCTACGACTTAGAAATGAGGTGTAAAACTAATTTCGAAACACAAAAGATGTTATGTGGATTGATTGACTTTGCCAGCGGACAAGCAAATTTGCTCAGTGAAGATGAATGTGAAATAGAATCCAATGGTGGTAATAAGCAGGACGCAATCAATCTAGTCCAGCCTAATGTAGAGCTACATAACCCTATATGTCCATAAGGTCGAGAGGAAGAACGAATGCTAGCATTTTGAGGCAGTGGGACGACAAGAATAAGCCTGGTAAAAGAAAGAAACTGATAAGAGGTATGCATGCGATCTTGTTTATTGTACTTTTCTTTATCTAACTATGACTTAGCAAAGAATATTTTAAGTATGATTTATGATAAGAACAGAAATCAACGGAAAACCGTTGCCCAAAGCCTTTAGGCTAAACCTTCTTTATTATGTGATAAGATAGATATTACAGAAGGGTTGATGCCTATATATAGACTCTACTACGATACTATTTAAGGACGTAATTCTAGAGAATCAATAATAATAAATGCTAGAAGATCCTAATAATTAACTAGGAGATCTCCGTTTATTTATAGAAATATAATCTTAATAATTAATGGTAAGATATCCTCCTTTCTGCTCACGAAAAGTGGGCTAAAGCCCGTCCCCGCCTTTGGTAAACCCGTATGGGCCTCGGCCCTTGCTCTTGCTCTCTATCAACTCCATCCTCCTTCGAAACAACCTTGTCCTCAAGGTTGAAATCCGGAAATTGGCTCTGAAAACCGGTTTTACTCATCCAAGTAGCATCATCACTCGGCTGTCCCATCCACTTGACCAACAGTTGCTCTTCCTCCACGCCATTTTCTCGTCCCTTTCGCCATGCTAGCACCTCCTCAGGTTCCCACAGCGGCTCGACTGGCAACTCCAAGCTTTCTGGTAATTTTGACTCCACGTGATGGTCTCCCACCACCCGCCACAGCTGCGACACATGAAAAACGGGATGTATGCGACTAGTGGGTGGCAAGGACAACTTGTATGCCACTAATCCTATGCGCGCCTCAACCAAAAACGGCCCATAGAACTTCGGTGACAACTTGTGATAAGGTTGGCGAAATGCAGTAGACTGTCTATGAGGTCTCACCTTCAAGGATACCTTATCGCCTACCTGACTCCACCTCTCGACGGTGTTTATTAGCCTGCTTGACCATGCTTTGTTGTGCCTTCTCCAAGTTATCCTTCAGGCGCACCATTATGGCATCCCGACTCCCTAGGGCATCAGCAACGGCAGCCACCTTGCTTTCGCCGGGCAAAAATCTGCGGATGGTGGGCGGTGGCCTCCCGTACACAATCTCGAATGGGGTAACTCGAGCAGCCGTTTGGAACGCAGTATTATACCAGTATTCGGCCCATGGCAGCCATCTTAACCACTGCTTCGGTTGTTCACAAGTAAAACAACGTCTCCACCACACGATTTAACACCTCCGTTTGGCCGTCCGTTTCCGGGTGATAAGCCGTACTAAACTTCAACTGTGTCCCTGATAATGAGAACAACTCTTTCCAGAACGTACTAACAAAAAGAGAGTCACGATCGCTGACAATCGAGCACGGGATCCCATGCAAACGCACTACTTCCTTAGCAAACACTTCTGCCACAGAACGCGCTGTAATGGGCGGTTTGAGCGCTAAAAAATGGCCATACTTAGACAAGCGATCCACAACAACCAAACGGACGTATAACCCTTTGATTTGGGTAAGCATGTGATAAAATCCATCAAAATATCCTCCCAAATCAATTCTGGAATGGGTAGTGGTTGTAGCAATCCAGCTGGCGACATTGCTTCATATTTGACCTTTTGGCAAACCAAGCATTGGGCGACATACTCTTGTATTCGGCGAAACATCCCTTTCCAGTACACGTTTAGCGCCAGCCTTCTATAGGTTCGATAGGCCCCTGCATGTCCCCCTTTTGGCGTATCGTGAAACTCTTCTTACAGTCGAGGAATCCACTTGGAGTTGGATGATAGCACCAAACGACCCTTAAAGAGTAATCGATTCCCCAATAGCTCGAAGCCTGGCTTACAAGTGGGTGCAACCTCCAATGCTCGCATAATGGAGCTCACAAAGTCGTCCTTACGCTGCTCTTCCGCCACATCTGCTAATCCCAGCCACTCAGGGCAACTGACGACCGCCAACGAGGTCTCATCCCCCTTCGTGAAAGGGCATCCGCCGCGGCATTTGAAATACATGTCTTATACTCGATAACAAAATCGTACCCGAGTAATTTCACTACCCAAACCTGCTGCGATGGCGTTGCTATACGTTGAGTGAGGAGGTGTTTGAGGCTTCGATGATCCGTGCGCACCACAAACCGCCGTCCAATCAAATATGGCCGCCAATGTTGAATGGCCAATGCCATCCATCATTTCTCGCTCGTAGGCTGATTTGGAGAGGGTGCGATCCGCTAAGGATTTGCTAAAATATGCTATGGGTCGTCGTTCTTGCATGAGCACAGCCCCTATGCCCGTGCCTGAAGCATCACACTCCACCACGAACTCGTGATCAAATTGAGGCATAGCTAACACGGGTGCCTCTGTCAATGCCTTCTTAAGGCGCTGGAATGCTTCCTCGGCATCTGGTGGCCATACGAAGCGAACAGAAGCATCTTTCTTCAAAAGGGCTGTGAGAGGGCGGGAGATAAGACCATATTCTCTGACAAACCTCCTATAGTATCCTGTTAATCCCAACAATCCCTGAACCTCACGGACCGAACGAGGCCTCGGCCAATCCACCACCGCGCTAACTTTAGCTGGGTCCATTGCCACCCCGGCGTGAGATATAACATGCCCCAAGTACTCCACCTTGAGACATCTGAATGCACACTTCTTCCAATTAGCTTTGAACTCGTTCTCCGCTAAGATGCGCAGTACTAGGTTCAACTCTTCCCGATGGTTCGCCCAAGACCGGCTGTAAACCAATATGTCGTCAAAGAAAACCAATACAAACTTCTGCAGGTAGGGGCGAAACAAGTCATTAATTGTGGATTGGAATGTCGCCGGGGCATTCGTCAAGCCAAAGGGCTTTACAACAAATTCGTAATGCCCGCTGTGTGTCCTGAATGCAGTCTTGTGGATGTCCGAACCGGCCACCCTGATTTGATGGTATCCCGAGCGCAAATCTATCTTGGAGAACACAACCGCTCCTGCTAATTCATCCAGCATCTCCTGTATTATTGGAATTGGATACTTGTCTGGCACGGTGGACTTGTTTAACTCACGATAGTCCACACAGAAACGCCAACTGCCATCTTTCTTCTTAACCAATAGGACCGGACTCGAAAATGGGCTCGAGCTCGGCCGAATGATGCCCGCTTGCAACATCTCATCAACTAGCCTCTCAATCTCATCCTTCTGTAAGTGACCATATCTGTAAGGCCGAACAGACACGGGTTTTGCCCCCGGGATTAACTCGATGCGGTGGTCCGTGCGCGGAGTGGGGGCAACCCCTGTGGCTCCGCAAACACCTCAGCGTGCTGCTTGAGAACATCATCCAATGCCCCCGACACGGTATCAGATAGCTGTGGTTCACGGTCAAAAACAGTGGCCCACAATTCGATCTCGGTGGTCTTGATCAGGGTGCGAAGGCTCACCAAGTTTCGGCACATTGTCGGATCTCCTCGTAACTCCACTTGATCTCCTCCCCACTTGAAACTCATGGTTAGAGTCTCCCAATTCGTGCGGACTTCCCCCAGCGTGGCAAGCCTTGCAACTCCCAGGATTAGGTCAACCCCGCCTAAAGTGAATACATAGCAGTCTGCTCTAATATCACACCCCGGCAACGAGATAGTAGCTGCCTACACACCCCTTCCGACTCCTGTCTATGCCCGTCTCCTAACTGTACCCCGAATCTGCCTGTCTTGTCCGGGTTCAGTCGTAGTAAAGAAACCAATGATGAAGGAATGAAATTATGGCTTGCGCCACTATCGATCAGTATCGTCATCGTGCATCCTCTCACGACGCCTCGAAGCCTCATAGTGCGGGGGCTGAAGATTCCGGCCATGGAGTAAACTGGAAGATCGCCACTTTCTTCGTCTGAACCCACATGTTCTTCATGCATTTCTTCTTGCCCCGTCACCTCACAATATTCGTACTGTTGGAGATCCAACTCTTCATCCTCCTCAGCCAACATCACTCTCAACTATTTGAACGGGCAATCATGCCCCGGCGTAAAAGGCTTCATACACTTAAAGCATAGCCCCTTTGCTCTAAGGTCCTCCAGTACTCTTTGCGGAAGTCGGGTGAATCGAGAACGGGCCGTCGACTGTCCGGACGACCCCGAAGTAGTCACCGAGGATTGTCCGCTGGGCTTAGAGAAACTGACGGTCGAGCCTCGCGCATGGTTGCCCCTTGTCGTCACATTACCTCCCCCGGGCGGCCTCGAAAAATCTCCTGATCGTATTCCCGATCCACTGAAGGTCTGACTCCCTCGTCCTCCAGTCTGAAAGGATAGATTATCCTCAATATCCCTGGCTAGCTCCATTGCCGTCTCCAAATCATTTGGGCGAAGCAGACGCAATGATCCCCGGATCGGGCCCTTCAACCCATTCATGAAATAGCCCAAATAATGTGCATCGGATAGTCCTGGAACTTGACCCGCCAATTGGACGAATATGGAGATGTAATCCTTCACCGTGCCTATTTGTCGGACTCCAGACAGTCGCTCAAACTTGCTACCCTTAAATCGCGTATCGAAGCGTGCCACCAACGCCTGCGTGAACTCGTCCCACGAAATTCCTGGCTTTCGCGCTTTCATCCATGTCAGCCAGTGCAGGGCAGATCCGTCCATGGCAACTCCAGCCGCCGCCACCTTCCTTCCCGGCGGTGTGTTGTTCAATTCGAACTGTTGTTTGGCCCGTGCTATCCACCCAATCGGATCTGTTCCCTCAAACATCAGCAAAAGCGCCAACGTACCACCCCCGTGCACCTGATCGTCAGCGGGCGGCGTAACCTTGCCCGTGACGGACGTCTTCGTCTCATCCTCCGATGACTTCAGAATCACTTTTGACAACGCAGCCAAGGACGCCGTGATTTCGGCCAATTGCGTACCTTGTGCGTCCAACTTTGCACCTTGTGCGTCGAGCTTTGCGCCTTGTGCGTCTAGCTTCTCCCTCACGTCGGCTTGATCGATCTCTAACTTATCCAAACAATCGTTGTTTGATCTCGTCATTCCGGCGGGAACGGGATCTGGCAGGTCGGACCACTTGATAAGAACAGAAATCAACGGAAAACCGTTGCCCAAAGCCTTTAGGCTAAACCTTCTTTATTATGTGATAAGATAGATATTACAGAAGGGTTGATGCCTATATATAGACTCTACTACGAAACTATTTAAGGACGTAATTCTAGAGAATCAATAATAATAAATGCTAGAAGATCCTAATAATTAATTAGGAGATCTCCGTTTATTTATAGAAATATAATCTTAATAATTAATGGTAAGATATCCTCCTTTCTGCTCACGAAAAGTGGGCTAAAGCCCGTCCCCGCCTTTGGTAAACCCGTATGGGCCTCGGCCCTTGCTCTTGGTCTCTATCAATTTATCAGTAAATTCTTCTGTTGGGAGTAAAGATAGAATTTTGGGGAGTTTGCCAAAACAGTCATGTGGAAATCGATTGTCCCCAATTACAAATCATGCAAGAGTTGTCCAAGACCAGAGATTATATGATTATGTTTTACAGCATACGGATGATTATGAGGAGCAGCATCAACAAGCAGAACAATGATTTGTTTTAGTTTTGAGTTATATGATTATTTAGTTATAGAGATATGCTTTGTTTGTGTCTTCGTATGAAATACCGCTGATGTTTTCTTGCTTTATCAGATGAGAAATGGCACATATATTTGTTTCAAGTGGTCGCAAGGATAAGATGTTGGAGTTTTCTTAACTATGCAGATGTAAAGACGACAAGCAAATTGGGCTTCGACCAAAACTTTTGAGATTACGGTAAAGAGAATTTTTTATTATTTTAACAATTAGAAGTTGTGCAATCTATAGAAACATACCCATTTATATAAAAAATTTCAAGTCAGTACCTATGCCAAATAGTGATATGAGATGGGTTATATCCACATAAGTCGTAAGCTACGGCCATCTATAATATTAAATAATCATATGATTAAACAAAAATTATTGTATTAACTTATTTTCCATTAAATCAATAATATTAATTACAGGGACTAATCAATTATTAATTAAGTTATTTTAACCAATGATACGTGTAGTATTTAACTATTTTTTGTTGCATTGCTCCTTATATTAATCCTAGACTTTCATATTAACTTAAAAGAATAAATACAAAGTTATTAATTCCCATTGTAGACGGGGATATTTAAAAATAACTAAAATACTCTATTTATATTATAATATTTAAACATTGTTTAAAATAATATTGCATTTTTTTTTTCGTATAATACGAATAATATTTTAAATAAATTAAATAGCCAAATACTCTTTTCATATTTTCAAGAGTTTATTACCTACATAAATGTTTCAAATTATACCTGTCAAAAAATGCCCATGGGCTGGCCCACTGTAGCGACCCTAGCCATCACTACCATTTCTAGCGTAACCCTAAGGGTGCGTTTGATCCGCGGAATTCGACGCGGAAAAGAAAAGAAAAGTGTGGTCATACGCATTGAATTATTGTACATTACGCACCACGTGTCGTACCATTCCACTTTTCCTTTTCTTTTCCACGTCAAAATCCGTAAACCAAACGGAGCCTAAGTGTCTAATGATACGATAACTTAGAAGATACGAAAATACGGTAGAAATTTTTCCTTTTTCATAAAGGAATGTGTTTCCTGTATACGTCAAAAGAATACAACTAAGCAACTGAAGAATTTCTTCGAGATCTAATTACACCCTAATCCTAGTTCATAATTACTCGGGGCGGTTGCAATGGCACAGCAAAAGCTCCTATGCGCCCGGCCTCACAGGTCGTCATCCATACATACACGTCCACCCCCAAAAGACGCTAGGAAGCTTCAGAAGATAGACCTTGCCAGCTAAGCGATCACGTACCGTGATCGTGAGTACCTACAACACATAACATAAAGAAATGAGCCACCGAGGCTCAGTAAGCAGAAATCATGCATGGATGCACGTGTCCCTTTTTCCGCCTCGGCAATCCACGCCGAAACATGTAACGCTCGCAAAGGCGATCCGCGCCAATGCACATAACACTCGTACTAACATACTCAGGGCCCTCGGCTAATCTCACTATGCACCACAAAGAGCTCACGCCCACTAGGGACAAATAGACAGCGGTCCACGCCGGATGGCCGTACCTAGGATGCACATCGTTCCCCTAGGTTGCCATATGTACCCGGACATCCCCGTCTGTCGGCGATCGCTCACGCTGGTAGCCCACGCTGAGGTTGCCTACACCAGGGTTCCACCCTGTGTCGCTTATACCCTCAGGTCGCACCCTCCAGGTCGCTCCCTACCGCCACTGGTATTGCCCAATCATCTCATAAGTACGTCCATACGACTTCATTGCCAACGGGCATCGCCCTAATATATTTCTTTATATTTACAATAATAATAGTATATGTATACGGCCCTTTTGCCAATGGGTCTCCGCCCTATTATATTTCATTGCTAATACAATAATAGTAATATATGTATACGGCCCTTTCGCCAACGGGCATTGCCCTAATATATTTCATTATGTACAATAATAACATATATATACGCGGTCTTTTCGCCAACGGGCATTCCCTAGTATATTTCATTACATAATAATAATATAATACATGTACAGCCTCTTTCGCCTAATATAAATACATGTACGGCCTCTTTCGCCTAATCATATAATACATGTACGGCCTCTTTCGCCTAATATATAATACATGTACGGCCTCTTTCGCCTAATATAAATACATGTACGGCCTCTTTCGCCTAATATAAATACATGTACGGCCTCTTTCGCCTAATCATAATCCATAATACATATACGTATTTACATAATAATACGACGACGCTAAACGCCGCCCTGGTAGCATAGTGGACAGCCCTTGACTCAACTGCGAGTCGACAACACATGCCCTTCGGCAATGTATCAATCACTTTCAAGCGATACATCATATATATGCATACTCGACTCATACAACCCTCCCGCATATGATCGTGTATGCACGTGAGTATCAAATGCAAACTAACTTAAACATGCTTACCATGTGAAAACATATCAATTAAAGCACGTAAACAGGTAAGCACATAGGCACACAGTCACATAAAACAGGCATACGCAAACAAGTTATGTGTTGTAGTTGAATTTCTACTTACCGTTGTCCGTCGATTAGCGCTACTGAACTGCTGAATTTCCTAAGTCCCGACCTTAGGCATAAAATATCCTTATCAGTAAGCTACTTAATTAATTAAATCGGCTAAGTACTCGAATTTCCTAAATCGGGGTCTTAGTTTGGATTTATGACTTGTGAAGTACATTAAACTCGTGAACTAACTTTGATCCTTATTTAACTTCGTTAAGTTGGTAATTTAATCTATGCTAGCTCCCTAAGATTCTACATACCCGATTTATTATACTAAGTTTGCTAAGCCATTTTAATTTCAATGCTAAGTCATGTTAGAATTAAGTCTCGACTCTACCAAATCACTCGACGAAAGGTTATCAATTTTAGGGTTCGGTTTCGATCGATTTCTCGTAAGATTTCCTACATTCCATTGAACTACATGTTACTTAAATCAATTCGCCCAATTGATTCCTAATTTTCGTGGGTTTCGCCCGATTCTTCACACTTAGGGTTAGTTTTGCCGTGTCGTGTCCTCATCTAGGTTTCGATCGAAACCCAAAAATAGGAAAGCAATTATTTTCCATTGGCTCAAGGGTTTCGCCCGAATGCTCGTAAGAGGAGTTTCGCCGTGCTCTTTCGTCATCGTGACGTCACCTGACTTTCGCCCGATTGTGCATGATTGAGATGGCTTTCG